>JADLZK010008238.1:0-77417 GCA_015847255.1 Hyparrhenia diplandra | reverse complement strand
GGCGTCTAGCTGTAGTACGAGTACAAATACAAATAAGAAATATCCCAGGGTTTCTTCGAAAACTACATACCCCCATCGGCCCACGGGCACGGCCCACCGACTCGGCGACTCGCGAACCCCCAAAAATCCCAAACCTTCTCCCCCTCTCTCCCCCAACCCGATCCAACCGAACCCAGGCGGCGGCGGCGGCGGCGGCAGCAGAGATGGCGGCGGTGACGAACGCCGATGTGGAGGTGGTCGACTTCGACCTGGACGACGACGACCTCATGGACGAGGACGGCGGGCCGGATCCAGCGCCGGCCCCGCGCCGGCCTCCCGCCTCCGCTCCACCATCGCGGGCGACGACGCGCCGCGTAGGACCAAGGGCCGCGGCTTCCGCGACGACCATAACTCCTCGGCGCCCCGCGACTCGCGCTTTTGGCGCGGGGGACGCGCCGACCTCGACGCGCTCGGCGGCGGCCCGGGACCCATCCAATGTACAGTCCCCCTTCTCTTTCTTTTTTTTTCCTCAAAGAAAAGATTTACTGAGGCAAGTAGAAGATTTGTTTGGTATCGACTCTAGTATAGGTGCCTATCTATGTGTGCTGCCTCGATGTATTGCTTTTCTGTCTGATGTGATTGGGTTTGGGGGTTTGGAAGATTTTGCATTGATCTGTTCGTCCCATGGCCGAGCCTTTGTACTTGTTGCGATGTGGAAAAGATCGATTTTTTCGTAAGTAGTTGCAATCTGGTTGCTGCAGTGGATTATTCCCTGTTTTTTTTCTAATCATTTTGCTGATTTGAGCCAATACCAATGTCAAATGAGGTCAAGGAGCCTAAAGATTTCACATTGGTCAATTAAGGGTCTTATAAAGGGATAATTGTTAGCTAGTTGATTCTAGCCCTAGCCCATACAATCAGGGGCCTAATAGATGGGCTAGTTTTTTTTTTAGCTAATCTTCTAACTAGCTGTTAGCCAACTAAACTGTGAACCCCAGCTAATTTGGGCTAACTATGTAGCCCTAGCTGATCCAAACATGCCCTAATTCTACATTCGATTAGTTTCCGCTTCAAATACAGACTACGCTGATTGCACTAATCCAAACATGCCCTAATTCTACCTTGATCCAAACTTTTTTTGTGATGCGAAAAAAGATTGATTTTTTGCAAGTAATGTGGATGTGGAAGTGGGGCTTGGTGTGATATGATTGCTGCATTGATTGTTACCTGTTTTTCCCTCATCAATTTGCTGGTTTCAAAGATTCTAAAAGATTTCGCATTGGTCAATTAATTCTGCATTGGGTTGGTTTCGCATTAATTATAGACTTCTCTAGGGTTAGTATAAGGAAGTACTTCTCAGGTGACACCTTACGCTGAGATTATTTCCAATTATGATTTCAGTTCCCCCTGAGAGCACGATTGTTCTTTTTATTCATATCACATGCTACTGTCTGTAGAGTGTTATGTTCTTTGTTGGTTTGTTTATCTGTGTCTTTTGGCTGTCAGTTCTTTTTAACACCATACAGATTGTTGGTTCTTGATGTGATCTGAATTCTGTCAAGGTATCAATATTAAGGGCTGCTTTGGTTCACAGGGTCAACAAAGGAATTTTTGTAGAATTAGATTTCCTAAGGAAATTTTCCTTTCCTAGGCTTTGGTTCACATAAAAAATCAAAGGAAGTATTCCATAATATTAGATTCCTATGACTCCATTCCATAGGAAACAAAACGTGAGCTCAGACTTCATGGATTTTTTCCTGGTGGGAAAGGAAGCGCCATTGCGTTTTTGGGTCAGTCCAGAGACGAGCAACAAATGCCGAGGGTAAATTAAATAAAAAAAAAAGAAAGCCGAGGGGTTCCTCCAGTTTCCCATCAGTCGTGGGCTTCGTCTCCGCCTCGGGCAACAGGAGCAGCCACCAGGCACGCTTGGTCAGCAGCTCGACCAGCATTCATCTCATAATTCCTGAAACACGAGTCATACCAGCTCGGATGACTCGCCACTGCCGCTGCCTTCACCTCGCCAGCCACATTGGCGGGGCAGCAGCTCCGCCAGTATAGCCATGTCGACCCTCGCCTCCAGAACGCCTCCTGCCGCGACATCACACGTGCCAGCGGCGAAGCTGAGGCTGGTGACCACCTCCTTCTTGTTCGCGTCGTCGATGCCGCCGGAGGTCAATATCGTATACCCTTTGGCCTCTGCCAGATTTGCTTCTCCGTAATCTTCTTTTCAACTTCTTGTATGTGTGTTCATCTGTGACACAAGTATGAAGTATCTGAACGCTTGGAGATGAGCTGGTTGCTTTTGGTGATGAATTGTGTGCTTGGGGATGAACAGGTTGATGTTTCTGTGTGTGTGTGTATATGTAGGCAAAATCAGTTGAAACGCTTGTTTCTTTCAATGCTAATGCTAATTCAGATTCCCTGTGGTTTTCCTTTTGTTTCACCTGTGGTACCAACCAAAGGCTCTCCTATATATTTTCCCAGGTTTTATTCCTATAGGAGTACAGGACCATGCCACCTCAAATCCTTTATTTTTTTTCAATCCCTATCCTTTTCCTATCCTATGTGACAAAGGAGCCCTAATTAGCTTGTTAGTTGTTAGTGATGGGCTGAGGGTATAATTAATATAAATAATAAATTTAAAAGTTCTGTTACTTTTTTTGTAACTATAATGAAGAGAGTTATTTTCAACCTGACTACAGTCATACACGATTGTTTGATTCTGTTCTAAAGTCTTGGTTCCTGTGAGGTTGCAGTTGAGCTTCTTAGCGTTATTGTTTTGCTGTTTCCCTTGCATCCTTTCAGTTGGAACTTTATGAGTCTCTTTTACTTGTATGTGCATTTTTAAAGTAGTGCATGATTGGGAATATGAAAATCTCAAAAACATTTTAGTTCATCATGTTAATTTCGATTACCAGTTGAATTGTGATTGGTTGGATGTGCCTTTATAAATGCGCACTCTGCTTGTACTCTAGGTAAAATGCAAATTGATTACATTGTCTTTCAATGAACAATAACTTAATCTTAAGCCTGAATAATTGCATTTACAGAGTTGACAATGAACAATAACTTAATGAAGCCTGAATAATTGCATTTACAGAGTTCTTTACTTTTGTAGGAGTTTCTTCACTGTGATGATATTTAGTTCATGTATGATTATTTTGTTCGCTTGTTGCAGCAATTGAAGGATGGATTGTGTTGGTCACTGGAGTTCACGAAAGAAGCTCAAGAAGATGAACTTCTAAATGCTTTCCAAGAATTTGGGCAGGTCAAAAACCTGCATTTGAATTTGGACCGTCGTACTGGATTTGTTAAGGTCTGTTTTATTTTACTTGAATACTCTTTTTAGTTTGCTCACTTGCTGCCTGCATCACAATATTCCTCATTTTAGAATTTGACAACTCTTATCTTACGATAATTCCTGAAAGCATTCCTTAGTACTCCTTTATATATGTTGTCTTGCAAATGACGAAATGGGTACCTTCATATGTGGTATCTGTTGTTTAAACACCAGAGTCTTTTCCTCCCTTATTTTCTCAAGCATTGGTTTTTACTTTTACTACCCCTTTTCTATGTGTACAGGGTACGCTTTGATTGAGTACGAGAAGTTTGAAGAAGCTCAGGCTGCAATAAAAGAACTTGATGGAGCTGAGCTTTATCAACAAATAATGAGTGTTGATTGGGCATTTAGCAGTGGCCCTGCTAAGCGCAGAAACACTTTCGAAAAAGGTATTCCTTCTCTTTTTTCCTACAATTTTTGGTAGGGGAAAACAAGGCAAAAGTTCCTTGGTTTTCCATTACCCTTTTTGGCTAGCTGTGTTAGTTTGTTGGACCCAGATATTAGGTGGTACATGTTTCACAGTGCTCAACATTAGAGTTTTATCTGATCCTGATTTGGTGATGGAAGGGGATGTTGTCAGAGCTAATCACACCAGGCGATTAGTGTAGCAGAAAAGCTGATTTGACTAGAGTTATGGATATAGTTAAAAATTGCACTGACTAAACATGGAGTTGAAACAGGTCACATTGGGATATTAGAAACGAAAACTGACCAATGACCATGGTAGATGTTGACCTTTCATTTATGCCTTGACAATTTTTGCTCCTGTGGAAATCGGTACTTGACCACATCCAGTATCAAAAATGTATCATGCTTCTGACTTTACAGAATCTGTTGTGAAGTAGCTTACCCGCTTGATTCTTTTTTAGACTTCTAGAGGTTCCAGTTCATGTGGTCATTGGTGAGTAGGTTCTTTCGGTATGTTTTCCTGAGATATATTTTCTCTTCAAGTGTTGTCTTGGCTAGCCTTAATACAATTGCTTAATAGATGCCCCCTGTCCCTTTTGATTATACTCCTATATAAGATACAAAGGGGGTCTGCTGTTACTATTTCCCCTCAGTTCTTTGTTCAGTCACTAACTAAATAAAATATTGCTGACTTTATTTGGTACTTTTGTGTTTTTATTTATCAGATCACCACCAAGAGCTCGTTCTAGGACCCCACCCAGGAGAAAGGCACTGATGTTTCCCCAGCATGTCATGTGAGAAGTCTGGGGATTCCAAATATTAGTTTGGTGTATGTGTATCACCTGAGTTTGATGGTGGTTATTAGATTGCCTGCTGTTTCCTTTTTATCCCGCTTTGAACTCCGGTTTGAGTTGATGGAAACATGGAGGTGCACTTTGCTGCTTACCATTAAATTTGGCAATGCCAGTTGGAGACTATTGTAAGCGATGATCCTTTTGGATTTATGACAAATGATGTGTTGGTGTTGGATTTTTTATGTTTGTGTGTACCTCTACGTTGTTATTGCCTTTCTGACTAGTGATGTGTTGGGTTTCGTTGTTCTGTGTGTTACCATGTTTTAAGAAACGCTCTTATTGAAATGCTCTTATTTCTTTCAACCCCTCTTAAGCAAGTCATAAGTTGATTTGAACAATTAGCTTTTTGGCATGCTCCAAATAGTTCATCTAGGACTTGCGTGGAGCTCATTCATATTGAACAATTGGTGACTGGAAAGTCCAAAGAGCTCATTGAGCAATGAGCACAAGCGTTGAGATGTTTTTGGAACGTTAAGTAGCTCATCGTGCCGCACGTTGGTCCCGTTTCAGTTGTACTTTGGTTATTGTATACATTTGCTCAAGGTTGGTCCCGTTTCTTATGTACTTTGGTTACTGTATGCATTTGTTCAACGTCAATGTCCGGGGGGGCAGTTATGTACCGTCCCAAGAATTGCATCCGAACTCAATGACCCAATGGAAGAGAGAACTCATCAACACACTCCTCTTAGCTTCTACAAATTGCAGCATTTCATTAACAATTAAGCAGGATTCACTCGACTGCAGTTACCCAAAAAAAAAAAAAAAAACCTACTCCAAAAACAACACTTATTCACACCATCATCATTCACAGGACACAAAATTTAGCAACCACAGGCCTTCGATGGCCCTGGACCTTGGGTGAAGCTGCACCTTCGATGCCACTCCATCTGCCTGACGACTACCCACGGAAGGTGGAGCTGCGTTCTTTTCCAACCGCGTGCCCTGCATGAGATATTCGATTCTGGCATTGATGGAACCCAGCTTCTTCAAGCACACATCCGGGTCACCATCAACCTCACCTTCTGTCAAGGCCGAGTCCTCTTGCTTGACTGAGACTCCAGTGACCGGTTCTAGCTTGATGGAAACTCCGATACCTGCAGGTTGGCTGCTGGTTGCAGCAGCTTGGCCATCATGGCTGGAAGCGCTGTTTGTGGCTGACGGAGGTGCAAGGATCATGGGACCTGGAGCTTCCTCAGGCGTATTTGAAGCTGCTCTCCACAAGGATTCCCGGGCGTCCAAGCCATCATTGTCGTCATTTTCATCATCTGATTCTGCAATCATTTTGAGATAGATCAGTGAAGATGGCACCTTTGATAGAGCAACATATGTAGTTAGCAGGAAGTGGCATCATAGTCAAGCCCTGTTTTTTTTCCCCCGACAGATCCCTATACAAACAATGTAAGAAGGGCAAAAACGATCAATGAACTGAATTGACTAAATAGCCCAGCTTTGATAAGGAAAAGGAGGGAAGAGATGAAATGCAACACAATTTGTGCAGGTTTGCAAGCACTGGTTCAGAGGCATGGGAGCAAAGGAGACAGGCAATCTTTTTTGGTTATTCTTTATAATGATATGTTTACCATTTTCATTTAGTGGGAAAAACTATTTCATCCTATGCTACTAGGATTTCTTGTATTTGTGCATCACAAATTAGTTGACTGCTATAATCTTAACAGTACCAGATTAGCAATCCATGTCCATGTGACAACCATTTCTACACACAAAAAACAATCGGAGTAACATATCCACAAAGAGAGAGCAGTACCAGATTTATAATGTTGAAGTAGACGAGCAGCATGCCAACCTTTTCCGTTTGCCTAGTAACAATGAAATGAACATATTACTCGATGCATAAAAATATTATAGACAATAAACTATACCAGAAACTGCACTTCACTATAATATACACTGAATACTACCCTGGAAAACCATGATGAGTCACCTATACTCAATATATTCTAGCACTTAAACACACAGACATCTAAAAGAAATAATTTAAAATTCATCAGCTACCTGTGAAAGAGGGACCATCCAACCTTTTTCTAGAGACCACTCGAGAGTAGGCCTCAGATCACTACAATTAGCTTGATAACGGCCGCCTTCACCTATGGGAGGTGCAGGCAGCTCTACCTGTAGACAGTTTTAGTAACATGTGGTTATAATTGGCTACGGAACCAACAAAACCATGAGAACATGATGATCAAAGGAATAACTAGTTTCTTTCTAATAGATGAAATGATACGCAGTTATCATGCGCTCTGAAAAAATAAAGAGGAATAACAGATAACTAGTTGGAGAATGAAATTATGTATTTGCATGGTACATGAAAAATAAGAACAGGTAATTTCTAGTAACATGGTAAATCACTAAATTCTTACCTCGACCATATCTTCATTGAGTATCTTGGTAATTGTCACAGACCAATAACAATCTTGACTCCACCAATCAACCAGATCACCTATTTGCCAGGTTTTATCAACAATTGCTGTGGCATCACTATTTGGGAACTGCTCAGGAACTTCATGCACAAAATACCATTTTGGAAACGAAGGCCTTATCATGATTTGAGTACCCTCTCTTGAATTTTTGTTGGACCTTGTTGCAGGGTTCTTTCGAAAGAGCCTAACCCATTCCTTCTCTGCAAGGAAACAGCAAGGGGATGAATATAATGTGCTTAAAACTCATGATTAATGTGATAATGTCAATAGTCAAGCACTCATGCTGATGTTCCTATGTTCTTTTCAACTGGACACAGGAATCATGAACTGTGAAGGGATTGTCTGGACCTTACATTCTTCCTGAACACAAATTTTATCAAAGAGATTTAGTCTAATTAACCAAACCTTGTATAGCAAGATAGCATATAAACATGATTACAAATCAGTTTGTGGTAAAAATTTGGTAAGCACAAAGATTACTATAAATTCCTATTGAAGAAATGGTCCCACCCAAACCTCAAAATATGTACTTGCTTGTGAGTGCCCTTAAACTAGACATCTCCATTATAGATGCCAAAAGCATGGCTTCTTTGTATTCTTTTAAGGTCTTCTAATCATTAGGGTTTGGATAGATTGTACAATAAAGGAAGATACTAGGTACATAAAAGTTATCAGTATGAAATATTCGCAAATTTTTAGTATCACTATTGAAAAGACAAAAACAATTTCTTAACAAAAGAGAGCTAAGATAAATCTTTGCTTACTTTCTTCTGTAAAATCAATGTACTCCAAGTAACACTCCAGGTATCCAAACTTGACACGCATATTATGTATCTGAAAAATAGCTGCACTTAGTTAACCCCCATGCTCTACTTTTGTCCATTTAATATGAATACACATCTATAATTCATGAGATGCAAGATGAATGAAACAATGAGGAAAAAAGTTTGTTTCCTTCTATTTTAAATGTATGGATAGGTAGGTCTTTTTCAATGTAAAATGCAGCAGGGGAGCCCCCACTGTTGAGATTTATTATAAAAAAAAAAAGCGTTGTACAAAAGGGGAGGATTTACCCAAGCCAAAGCACAAAAAAGACAAAGAACAGCAGATGCAAGTTCAAGGAGAGCTGCAAAGCTAGGGTAGGGAATCTATACAAAGAAGGAACTCATGACGTTTGTCTTCACTAAGTTTACAATCCTGCAACCTGGCCTCTTCACAGAAGAAACATTTAAGTTATACTTTAAATCGGCTTTGTAGTATGACTCTTCCCTTGCAAGGTTAGATACTTAACTTCTAGATTCATATATGAAGAAATTACTATTTTTCAAAACTTTTAAGCTGAATTTAGCTAATTATTAATGATTATTAATTATATTAATCACTGGTACAACGTAGATTCTAGACCATTAAAAAAATCAGAAATAGGTTGTTTTTCTTCTTTCTTTGATTGATATAGTAATTTCTAGACCTTGGTCTCTTTCCAGATGGGTACATAACCTGGGAAGGGCACTGGCCAGGCTGTCGGTGCTGCTGTGTGCAAAGGTCATCAACGAGTCATAGCGCCACTTCACCGCAGGTGGTGGCTGGGCGGAATCTAGCACAAGGCCATCACAGTGGCAGAGTTAGGAATGGCGTGAGGGGGTGTGGAAAGGAGAGAAGTGAGGCACCAGCGACAGTTGGTGATAGGGGAAGATGTCACACAGCAGTTAGAGGTGGCATTGACAGATGTGATGAGGGCCCACATGACAGGGTTCCGGCCAGGGGTAGAGGCGGTGGTGGCTCAGCGAGAGGTAGGCTGCTGGTTCATGTATGGAATACGGTGATGGGTCACACCGTTCCGCATAGTTTGAACCACTGCACATTAACTTTGTCGTTCTTTTAACTATCAAATACCTAGATAATAGATCACGTGCTCTATTTCTTTATATTTTTTTGAGACCACGCCGTTGCTTTTCTTTTTTCATTAAGCAGAATAAAGTTCAAACAACAAGACACCACGGTAAAAAACAGTTACCGAGGCGATTCTATTTCTTTATATCAAACATGAATAAAAAGGCATTCATATGGGATTCATGAGATGCATGATGAAACAAGGAAATATTATGTTGTACTCCCTCAATTAAAAATGTAAGTATTTTTAGTTTGTCCTAAATCAAACTTATATGAGTTTAATCGAGTTTAGAACAAATATACAATACCTTCAATACAAAACAAATGCACCATAAAGACAAATTTCATAGAAAGACTAATAAAACTAAATTTTTACTTTGTAAAGGTTCATGCATTTTTCTATATAAACTTAGGTCAATGGGTAGGTCAATGTTGAGACTTATGACAAAACTGAAATTATTTGCATTTCGAACCTGAGGGAGCACTAACTAGCAACGATATGACATTCAGACGATAGGTTACTTTAATATCAACAGTTTAAATTAGTACGTAATTCACTGCCCCACATATTACAAACAAATGCAGGCAACACTCAAATAGAATATGGTACATGAACAGAGAGGGGTGGTGGTGGTGGGGGGTGGGGTGGGGTGGGGAGGGATAAAAGAGGCTTGACCTTGCAGCGAAACCATGAACCCCTGAAACCCGTCACCAAGGATTTGGACTCCGCGAGATCCCCAATCTTGTAGGGAAGAATCAGATCCATCTCTAGCTACCAATCTAGAGGCATCAACAGTAGAAAAATCTAGTAAGCAGAATGCAAAGAACCTAGTAACAGAAGCAGGGGCGGATATAGTAAAGGGACATCGGTGTAGACAATAATTTCTTGCAAAAATTAGTAGGCATCAAATAGCCAAATAGTTTGATGTTAGAGTTTGAGAACTTTTTTTTGAAGGAGAACTCGGCTACGCACTGCAGACTGGAAAGATAAAAGGGGCGCGAAAACCTGATGGGCGCCCATCGCAGGTGTAGAGGTAGGCAAAGCCTCATCACCTGGGGTAGGGCGACGGCGGCGTTAGCCCACCCAGTCGTCGCAGACAGAGAGGGAGGGGGAGAGAGCGAGCGCACCCGGCGTCGGCGTCGGCGGCGAGCGGAAGAAGGAACGCGAGGGAGGTGGAGCAGATTAGGATCGAGATGTTTTTTTTATATTATTAAAATTAAATACAGTAATTAATTACTCCACCAGTTTTTCTGGTTGGTTCATTAACCACCATTTGTATAAATCAATAGGCACAGTAAAAACACTTAAAGCCCATTAATAATTTGATGAATACATCTGTAAAGACTGGATTGATACATACTCCTTCCGTCCCTTTTTTAGATGTCACTTATGGGGTGCGTGTCGGTCAAACTTTCTTTGACTAGGTTTGTAGAAAATCCGTGCAACATTTATATCTCCGGATAAATTTATTAAAAAAACTAGACTTAAAAGATCTTTTCAATGATACTAATTACTTAGCACAAATATTTATATATTTTAATATATAATTGCCGTCGGGTTTGAAAACGTTGACTTCTTGCGAGAATGACATCTATTTAGGGATGAAGGGAGTATTGTTCAAACCATAAAACCGAAAAATTCAGCTCGGTTCGATGTAAAAAAATTCGGTTTCTAGAACTTGCAAACCGATCGGTTACCACGTAAACCGAGGGTTTAGGTTTCGGTTTTCATTTCGGTTTTTGGTTTTACCAAAAAAACGATATTGACGAGGCTCGAGTCTTTCCCCCGCGATGATGCGCTTTCGCCGGCTGCTGCTCGGCCGCGGCGCCATTGTTGCCCCACCGCGTGCCGCCCCGCTCCAATCGACGGTCGCGCGCAGGGGTAGTGGGCGGCCTCCAATCCGACGGTGCGGTCGGCCTCCAATCGACGGTGCTCCCAAATGCGTGTTCCCGCGCGTTGGCCCTACGCTAGGTCGCGAGCGCCGCCGGCCGGGCGGGTGTAGTGCCGCCGCCGCCTTCCTCGCTATCCGCTAGGGTTAGGGGCGAGGTTGGGGTCGGGGAGTTGAGTTGGGGTTTTCCTACCTCAGCGCGATGCAGGGGCCATGATTGGGCTGGAATTGTAGCCTGCGAGCTAGGGCGATCCCCGAGATGGATTGCAGGGTGCTAGGATTGGGCTGGAATTGCACGGAAACGCTAGAGTTTGGTTTTTGCTTGGTGTTCGGTTTGGTTTGACCCGGAAACCGAAGTTGAAACCGAAAACCGAGCTACACAAATCTAAAAACCGATACCGAACCAAAAACCAAAAACCGAGAATTCGGTCGGTTTCGGTTAGGTTCGGTTCGGTTTTCAGAAAAAAAAGACATATTGTTCTTGGCTTTTATCTCTCTCAAGCCAATTGCTTGTCTTTTAATTTTTTAGAGGAAAGGGAAACCTTGCTTTTATATTTTAAAAAGCAAACATTCAATATTATTGAGTTTATGACACATAGGCCTACCATCAGAACATTGCTACTACCAGCAAAATGAGCGATGCTACTACCATCAAAACAAGTATTGTTACACAACAGCAAGCAATTCTCATGGTGAGTCGAAACTACACTAATATAGATCGAGAGGTTGGGGTTTTACTTTCTTTGATGTCACACACGATAAATTGTTCTATGTGCTCATTCTCAAACTTTAATAGGTGAAATTTAACTTTTGAGTAATAGAGAAGGTTAGTGTGTGATTGGTTCCCTAGGGGCCAGCCTACCTTGTATCTGCCAGCCAGTCTTCACCTCACTAGGCCAAAACCATGCAAGATGTTACTGTTTTTATTTGGTCACATGTATAGAGATAGGAAACACAAAGTAGGTGCCTGGTTGGATGAATGAAGCACAACAATAACTCCCAAGGTTGGATTCCTTAATTCAATAACTCTTTGGGTCACAAAAATGGGTAGTGTATAGTTATAAATAAACATGTCATCATTAACACTCAAATATGGTCAAGGTACATATAAAGGCATGATAGCATCATGAACGCAGTCACTTGCTCAATTTGTAATCCACATTGAACTAACTTTTTATGCATCAATATGTAAACCATGTTATCATAATCACATAGAAGCATCGCAAGAATCAATCCTACGATGAAAGTGCAAAGAGGAGGACCAAAAAAAAAGAGTAGATCTTATTTAGGATTATCTTAATAGCAAAGCAACAAGCACATACTCCCTCCGATGACATTAGAACTCATTTAGAATAGCGACACGATCTCGAAAACACAACTTTGATCTCTTATTATTATAAAAATATTTATAGATATGTGATATATATATACTTTTATCAAAGTATTTTTTAAGACAAATCTACTCATATAATTTTACATTTACAAATTCAACAACATAAAAATTATTGATGATTTATATTTCTGATGTTTGACCCAAACCTTGTCTAAAACGACTTTTAATACCAGCCCGGAGGAGTATACAAAAACCTGGAGGAAACATCAGATCTAAGCCTAAAAAAGAACATATCAAAAGGAAAGTAGAAACCACATGCGAATATGAAGATATGACACCAAAATCGAAAATGGTTGGAGTAAAAGGGAGAGAAAATCAGTGGGAAATACTTCAACTCAAAGTATGAATCAAACAACCATATAATACACATATCAAACTCATTAAATTTAGATCCCTGTCTCCCCAAAACTAGAGAAAAGGGGTCAGGATTATGAAAGAAACAACTTGCCTTTATTCTTGCACACATCACCAATCAGCCTTCAACCACTAAATAAACAAGAAAAAAAGGGTGAGGAATGAATTAGGGATACACCATGTATGAGAGTCGAGATTCTAGTGAAGAAAGATGAGAGGGAAGAAATAAAGAGGAGACGATCGCCTACCTCTAGGCGATATACGAGTGAATCTGACCCAGCGAGATAGCAGTGGCGGCGGAGACGATATAATATAAATAGAGGAGGAGAAGGCGCAAAGGGGTAGTAACCCTACCTGTTTTCCATGCATTGGTATGTGCATGCGGAGGGAAACGCGGTAGCCCGTTTATTAGGATCCCAAAAATAGATTTTAGATCTATTCTTGTTGAGCTAGGCCCTGGGTGGATTTTTGCTTTTCAGACAGTGATGATGATACTACTAGAGAGTGACACCGTGTTGGCACGTTAAGCGGCGGTGGGCCGGCGTGCTGGTTCTCGGAGCGGCGGCCGGAGCCGGACTGGACGCGTGGGCGCGCGAGATGCGAGGGCTCCCGCCACGTCCGCCGCCACGCGCCTACGCCTGCCTGCCTCGCCCCCTTGTTTATATGCCTCCCTTCCACCTCCGGCATTTCCCCCCCTGCCATGCGCGCACTGCTTCGTCTCCTCCACCACCTCCCTGTCGCCGCCGTTGCTAGATCACCACCACCATCACCCCTCCATCTCCGTCTCCGACCGACGCTCCTCCTCGCCACCAACCTGCAGTGCATCCCCAGCAGCAGCAGCAGAGCACGCCTCGTTCCATCGCCACGCGCCATGGCGTCCCAGAAGCAGTTCCCGCCGCAGCAGCAGGGTTCCCAGCCCGGCAAGGAGCACGCCATGGACCCTCGCCCGGAGGCCATCCTCCAGAACTACAAGGCGGCGAACAAACTCAAGGACAAGGTGGCGCTGGTGACCGGCGGCGACTCCGGCATCGGGCGCGCGGTGTGCCTGCTGTTCGCGGCGGAGGAGGCGCCTCGGTCGCCTTCTTCACGTACGTGAAGGGCCACGAGGACAAGGACGCCGACGAGACGCTCCGCGCGCTGCGCGACATCTCCTCCCGGTCGGGCGCGCGCGAGCCCATGGCGCTCCCGGCCGACCTCGGGTACGAGGACACATGCCGGAAGGTCGTCGAGGAGGTGGCCTCGGCGCACGGCGGCCGCATCGACATCCTCGTCAACAACGCCGCCCAGCAGCACGAGCGCGGGTCCATCACGGAGATCACCGAGACCGACCTCGACCGCGTGTTCCGCACCAACATCTTCTCCCTACTTCCTGGTCACCAAGCACGCGCGGTGGCGCGCATGGGGCACGGCGGCGGCTGCATCATCAACACGTCGTCGGTGAACGCGTACAAAGGGACACAAGACGCTGCTGGACTACACGTCCACGAAAGGCGCCATCGTGGCGTTCACGCGCGCTGGCGATGCAGCTCGCCGACAAGGGGATACGCGTGAACGGCGTCGCGCCGGGGCCGATCTGGACGCCGCTCATCCCGGCGTCGTTTGGCAAGGAGAAGGTGGAGCAGTTCGGGTCCGAGGTGCCCATGAAACGCGCCGGACAGCCGGCTGAGGTCGCGCCTAGCTACGTCTTCCTCGCCTGCGAGCAGGACTCGTCGTACATCACCGGACAGTTCCTCCACGTCAACGGTACGACCTTCGCCGCCGGCGGCCGCCGCTTGCTGCTTTGTCCTACTTGCATTGGTTCTCTCTCTCTCGATCTGCTGCTGCTACCTGGGTACTAATCGCTGCGTTTGTGTTGATTTGCAGGAGGCGTCATCGTCAACGGGTAGAGAGAAGAGGTAGACGACGACGTCGAGGATCGCCGGCGGCGAGGCGTCGTACGTGTATGAGGTGGTACTATGGGAAGCGAGTCCTTTTGTAGTGTGCGTCGTCGTGTCCACACAAGTCGAAGGGAAGGAAGGGTCGAGTACGTGTACGTGCAGTTGTAGGGGGTGTGTGTCCAGTACTGGCCAGTGTGGCTACTCTGAGCTTGCAGCACGTGTACAAAACAATGGAACGTGTCTGAATAAACATGTGTGAGTGCATGTCTCAATTTACCGTTGCATCTTCGTAGTCGATCGTGCTGTGTACGTGTCTTGTTTCTGTTGAAGTTCGCCATTCTTTACACGTTCTGTTGTGTGTGCACGCTCGATCGGCATGCATCGTGCATCGATCGTCAGAGCGCACCCATGACACCAAAAACGCGACACCCATCGTCGATCGGCATACATCGTGCATCGATCCGCGCCAGCGCCCTTGTCCCCGCGGCCGGCCTCCTCTCTGCCTCCCTCTGCTCCACGGCCGCTGCTCTAACAGAGCAACAGAGCGCTCAGGACGTCGGCGGATGAGGCTTGAGGCGCCGGCCGGATTTGGTGCGGGAGGAAGGAAGGAAGAAGGGATTTGGTGCGCGAGGAAGGAAGGAAGAAGGGGAGAGCGACGGAGATTTGGTGCGGCTTGAGGCGCCGGATTCTCATGCCATAGTGGCGTGTCCACTTCGGCAAAACCGGACTGGAATACCACTTTGGACCCAGATACACCTACGAAAGTTTCCGGGCTGGGTTGAAATGGTTTTGAAGTTGCTGGACCTATTTGGGACAGGCTTAGTTAACGGACCTACAATACATTACTCTTTCTTTTTTTTTATGATTCCTCATTTCAAGTGCACAAAAGTATTACTGTCATCTCAAGAACTAAAGTTTAATTTATTAATTTGGCAGGGGCCGCGCGAACGCATACCACCTTGCCACAAAGAACTAAAGTTTAATTTATTAATTTAGCAGGGGCCGCGTGAACGCGTACCCCTCTGCCATAAATTACGACTCCCACTTGGGGAGATAGCCAGCACACCCTCCAAGTGCAATGAGGGCCACTGACCTAGGCCACGAGCCTTCTTGATCGTCCGTTGACCCCGTCCAGGTAAGTATGGAACAACGGAGCACGGAGCGCTTATCTTATAGCGGGAGCTCGCTGCGCATCTGGCTTCCGCCGGCGGGGTGGTGCTAAACTCTCACACGCACGAGCGCTCGTCGCCGCGACAGCGTTGAGGTCTCGTGGGCTGCTGCCGAGACATGGGCCTCCAAGTCAGTCCGAGAAAAGGTGGCCGGACCGAGATGAAACAGCCAGACTGCGGGCTGCAATTGATCTGTTAGGATTGAAATTAGCTTTCCTTGTTTTTCTTTCTTGCAGCTACATGCTCTCCTGATTCTAAAAAATAAGCTATACATACTCTCGTGGTATAGGAGGAAAGAACTAGTAGGTAGAGATTTTTAAAAAAAAAAAAAAGGGGTAGGGGGTGGGGGTGGGGTGGGAAGGCAAAGCAATCGCAATCTGGTCCATGATGATTATTACTATTTTTTCATTCTGAGCATAAATGCACAACGGACAAAAAATATGCCTTCTCAGCAAAATTTCCAAGTCTGGCAGCCTCGCTGGCAACCGCCGAGCAGCAGCAAAGCTTGATCTTGGTGAGCATATATATATGATCGCATTCGCATGCATAAACTAAATGCAACCTGCTGTCGCTATTCATTTATATGTACACAAATGGCTAGACGAGTCATCTTCCCTGAATAATAACACCACCAATTTGCATAATAACTGAAGAATCATCAGGGTAGTACATGGTGAACCGAGAAAGATTTTTGCTCCAGAACTCGACCCATACATTCTGGAACAAATTAGCCAGCAAAGAAAAAACATTAACATGAGGACTTGTACCACTTCAATGCAATGGATTTCTCTAACATTCTTAATTTGGTGGATTCTTCGACTATCCTTTTACAATGAGATTAGCAGGCAAGTCAAAGTTATCTTGTGCTGGCAGTCATCTTTGAACATTGGTGTGCTGGCTCTCGTATTGTCCACAGCTGGAAACAGGAGGTTGACTGATGTAATGAGAATTGGCGCCGGTGTGCATGTGGGCCTGTAATCTAATCTAAAACACCAATAAGACTATCCCCACTAGGGGTTTATTTGAGAGTTCTCAGCCTCCTGATTGGCTCTCGTGAGTAGTAACTGAAATATAGCTCATCTGCCCACGTTGGCTAGCGTATTTGCTGGTCCGCGTCCATTGCATACACCCGTGCCCACCTTGCCATGTGAAACGTCAATACTTGGTCTAGCGTATTTGCTGGGACGCATGCAACGGTTCGGTTGCCGAACGATTTAGTTAACCTGACTGCATGCGTAATTAATCCTTCCTCGATAACTGCTGTGCGCTACGGCCACCATCTTCTATTTTTAGTGCTGATCGGTTTCTGGAAGTGCAAGAGACTGCCAATGTCCATCGTGTGTGTATAAAAGCACCTCAAGTCCTCAACCCTTTCGGCAGCAGCAGCACCTTCAGGCGGAGGCACAGGGAACAACAACACAGCTCCGGCGTCGACGACGACCAGCGGGTTCAGCGGGGCGTCGCGGCGTGGAGGAGCGATACGTGAAGGCGGCTGAGGCCGAGAGGACGCGCCAAGCGCAGGGGCGGCCGATGGTGGTGCGGCCCCTGCCCCTCATGCCGGGCGCCAACGTCGACGACCAGGAGGAGCCGGAAACGGCGGCGCGCAGCCTCACCATCATGTACGCGAATGACGTCACGGGCGGACAAGGCGCGCGGGGAGGCACGGTTGAGCAGCCGCTGCCGCTTCTGCTCGGTCGCCGCCAACGACCTGCCCATGTGACGGAGCCAAAAAAAAAAAAAAAATAGGAGGGGCTAAAACTCACAAAAGATATAGTTTATTCATAGATTAGTGATAAAATTCAAGAAATACACCATCAAAATTAAAAGATATAGTTCATTTATACTTGAAATTTAAAGGTAGGGCTTAGGTGGGGCTCCACATGCCCAAGAGCCGTAGGGGGCTTGAGCCCGGGTTTCCCCGTTGGCTCCGTCCGCACCCGCCCGCGTGGCCGGGGAAAGCGCGTCGTTCGCGGCGGTTCATGGAGAAGCGCAAAGGGCGGTCGCCGCCCCCACGCGGTGGAGCCGCATCTGCCGGCCCGGTGACCAACGCGTGACCATCTCACGCTTCGCTGTGATCTCTGGGCCGGACTTTAGCTAGCTAGAGGATCGATGATGTTGTGCTGAAGAAGCTGATGAACAAGTCAGCCCGGTGGGGAAATTGAAATCTCTGTAGATGTAGACTCTGTTTTGTTGCTTCATTAGTAGTCGGACTCGGATCATATATATGAGTATATTTGTTATTACTAGGCATATGATTGTTGTTATGTGTTTTGAAGCAAAATTAAAAGAGTGTAGAGATGAAAAAAGATATGGTTTCTCATCCCGTACAACCCAAAATTATGTTGATTTCAAGTATTTTTCTCTGTTTATTATAGGATGGAAGCGGTGAGTATGCAAACATGTAATGTACGTTTATGTGTGTCTCTGACTTTTAATTCACGTATATTCACCGGAGCTGCATGATCCGCCTCACCCGCTTCAATGCGTCGGCACCATGGGAAAAAAAGCACGGCATTTTTACGCTCATCCCGCATGGTGTCTTAGCGCCGGCCATGTGAAGTATATACATGTCATATGGTTATTTGCTAAGTATCATGTTGTCTATATGCTGCTTTTCGATTTAATAGCTAAGTATCATGTCGTCTATGTTGCTTTCTAATTATGCTGTTTTTTTGTTTTGCCAAATCACATGCAGGATATGGTCAACAATGCGTGCTACCTCTGCATGCATAATATTATCTAAAATTAGAAATATAGGTTATATTTACAATAAGAAATCCCATTGGTACTTCTACCATGTTCATCCAATGACGGATTTGTATGAAATACGACTTATTCCTTTTTTATGGATTCCATTTAATTTATGGTCATACCATACAGTAGAGTTTAATTGAATCTTTAATTATATTTGTTTCAGGTTTATATTTATCTCATGGTCTATATATGTGATCAACTATCATTCTCAAATGGATGAAATTATTTTTCACAACATGCATTTTCACATCTTTTATAAGAGACCATTTTAATAAATTCCCGCGGCAACGCCAGGGAATCCATCTAGTTTATAACACAGATATGTCAACATCAGATTCAGGCTGAGCTACTTGTTGCCTTGTGCAGTACTTACTCTAAAGATGATTTGTAAAAGGCAATTAAAAATAGTAAACAAAAATCTGACTCTTTTTGGCAAAAACAAAAATATTAACGCCAAAAGCTCGGTTGTTCCATTATCAATCGCACCTACGTTTAGGATGAAGGAATGCCACCTAAGAGGAAGTCCAACAATACCCTATATGGCATCCCAATCCTAGTTTTTTTAGGAAAAAGATAAAAAACACTGCTCCAACAATACCTTATATGACCTCCCAATCTTTGGGTATGCGGAAAAAATCTCTCTGTGGCGTGTATATTTCCGCATGCCAGCATCGCGCGTATCCGCCTCCTTTCCTTCGTAGCGCGCGTGAAGCGGAGGTTCCCGGCGGCCAGGAAAATTCCGCGTGCCATCACCCTGGGCTTCCCTTCCCCGACCACGCGAAGGTTGTGCGCCTCACGATCCCCATGCCGCCTGTCCGTGCGTGCTCCTTCCTTGGGCGGGGACGGACGCAGTTTGGTGGACATGGCGGAGCTACTAGACGCTGGCCACTTCCAGCAGGTCCTCGACGGCGCCATGCAGAGCTGCGGCATCAGCTTCACGTGAAGAAGATCTGGCCGCTGGTCCTCGACGGTGCCATGCAGAGATGCGGGATTAGCTTCGCGTGAAGCAGGGACACGATTAGTTTGTTCTTCAATAGTAAATTGATTGATTTCTTCAATAGTATATTGATTGATTACATCCATTCAATTATGGCCCTGTTTGGATCCCTGGGCGAGCTAGTTTGGGCTAGTTTTGGCTCAACTAGCCCCAAAGGAATCCAAATAGGAAGGGCTAGTTTGGGATAAATGCAACTAGCCCTCCCAAAATCACCAGCCCACACAAGGGGTGCATATTAGGGCTAATTCTCGTTGGGACCACAAAAAGTTCACTTTTTCCTCTCTCCAGCGCCGCACCAGATCCCGCACCTACTCGTTCCCCTCCCGACTCTTCTCCTTCGCCAACACCGAGAATAATGCCCGCCGCCGTTTCCGGCCCTAACGTTGAGTAATAAACTCTTTTTACTTCGGTTGATAAGACACTTTTACTTTTTTGATACCTTTATTTTGTTATGCATCACTAGTAGAAGAATGAGTTATAATCCCGGTTGAGAAAAAAACCCCTTTAGTCCCTGGTTTCCCAACTGGGGTTGGCGAGGACTTTAGTCCCGGGTTGGAGCCATCAACCGAGACCCACATTTTAAATAGCGCGCTATAGCGGAGCAACTCACGCCGGCTATCACACTTTTTGCGCTATTCGTGCTATTTGAGCTATAGCACGCTATAGCGCCGCTATTCGCGCTATAGCGTCGCTATTCGTGCCGCTATTCGCGGTATAGCGCCGCTATTCACGCTATAGCGGCGGCAGCAGCCTGGTGCTACTGCGTGTAGCTACCGCTATAGCGCGGCTATAGCGCCCAATAACGTCCGTAAAAGGCCTCGACGCTATTTTTCATAGCCCGCTATTTAAAAAAACATGGACCGAGACTACTACATTTTTAGTCCCGAGGCAAAAAAAAAAATGAACGAGACTAAAGCTCGAACCGAAAGTCTGTTATTCACTAGCGCATCTAACTAGATATAATAATCGCCTTGTTCGGCTTGCTGGTTCAGCCACCAGCCAACAAATGCTTTTCTCTCACAACAAACCAAGACCAAATGAAGTCACCAAAATATAATTTTCTTTTCTCTCACAAATAACCAGCACCAGCCCCAGCGACCAAAACCCGAGAACAAGGCGAATATGTCTAGATACACAAAGAACATGGATGGACAAAAAAGTCAAAACTATTTATAAATTTGAAACAAAGGGAGTACGCAGCAGTGAGCAAACAAAACACTAGTGTACAAGGTTGGAGGAAAATTTTTTTCTCGCATATGTAAAGGATTTACTTATCATTATATTAATAACACTATACACAACGGATCTTAACTAGGGGAGGCTCATGTGCCTCTGTAGGGGTGGTTTTGAGAACCACCCTTGTCTCCCCGTTTTTACAAATCGGGTTTGTAGGGGCGGTTTCTAGCCACCCCTACTAATCGATTTGTAGGGGAGTTTTCTAGCCACCCCTATGTAGCAATATGGATGAACCAAAAAAGACTAAGTGATTTATAATTTGAAACAAAGGGAGTGGCAACAGCGAGCAAACAAAACACTAGTGTACAAGGTTGGAGGATATTTTTTTTTCTCTCATATATAAAAGATCTACATATCATTGTATCAAGAAGAAAAGTTTAGGATACAGAGGTCGAAGGATGGAGACCATATGAGTCGCTAACTTGCGATTGGTCTCCAGTTCTCCGAACAGGCCCGCGCAGCTGCAGGCCAACAACTTTCACCTGCAGGCTAGACGTAGTGCTCCGTCGCTTCTGGCATGAGTTACTGCTGCAGGGACTTTTTTTTCGAACAAGGGGCTTCCCCATTTCCATTAGTTAAAATGGAAATACAACAGAGGTAGCAAAAGAGAGAGAGTTCAGACATAAGAGGGCATTGGGGGACACGTTAACCCCAAGCAACCTAACAGTTTTCAAGCCATCTGAGGCTAAGCACACTAGACAGTACGAACTACTAAAGCAAGATGTTTGACTTGGAAAAAAACGCATGCATCAACGTAGTACAGCAACAGGCAACAGGATGAAATGACCGAAGCTCGAAATTCTCAAGCGTGCTGTGCGCTATTCAAAGATGGATGCACGGCTACATCATATGCAAGACTTGTAGGCGCAAAATGTCCCAAGCCACACCTGTGTCTGGCTTTGAAAATGTCCTAGTTAAGATGCATTCATGGCTTTGAAGTGTAGGACAGATGTTACCGTTATGGCCGGGTCGGTCTATCAAAATGACATGCCTTGTTGGACCTTCTCTTTTTTTTCCCCTAAAACAAATCTTTCACTAGTAATCTAAATGATTTTGCGAGCACTTGCAAAATCTTTTTCCGTGACGGGCACTTTTTGCCGATCACGGAAAATACCCCGCCACGCCCAGCTTTTTTCTTTTATTGGCGGGCGTTTTTTACCCGTCACGGGAAAGATTTTTTTTCGCGTGGCGGGCACCTTAACACGCACGCCACGCAAAAATAAAATCTTTTGCGTGGCGGGCGTGTTAAGGTGCCCGCCACGCCAAAAATCTTTCCGTGGCGGGCATCTTAAAAGGCCCGCCACGTAAATCCTCAAGGCCCAACAAGCCCAAGAATGGCCCGATATCCAAACCATATATATATATCGGTTAGGGTTTGGCACACCCGGTACCTCCCTCACCCACCGCGCCTCTCCCTTCCCGCGTTCCCCTCGACACAACTCCCTCCAGCCCCCCTCCCCCGAAGGCTGCCTGGCCCCCTCCCTTCCGGCCGGCGGCGTCCCCCTCCCTCCCGGCCCCCTCCCTTCCGGCGGCGCGGCCCTACCCAAGACGGCGGCGCTCCCAGATCCGGTGGCGGATCGACGGGCGGGCGCTCAAGTCCTCAGGCCAGATCCGACCATCTCAGCTGGCGGGGGACGACAACGGCGGCCCGGATCCGCCGGACGCGGCGGCGGCCTTGGCGGATCCGTCCATCTCGCGGCGGGGCGGCAACGGCTAAGGGCGGATCCGCCCGGGACGGCGACGGCGCTGGGCGGATCCGGCCATCCGCTGGCGGGGGCGGCGGCGCGGCCGGATACTGGCCGAGGGCGGCGACGGCGGTGCTCGCAAAATTCGGCGAGTCGGGTTTCGGTGTCGGGCCGGTATGGCCGGCAATCGGGCTCGGCTTTTTTTATTTTTTTTTCATTAACCGTGGCGGGCACCGTGCCCGTCCACGGATATGGGTCACATTTTCCGTGACCTTTTTGCTTAGTGACGGGCACCCTTGCCCGCCACGCAAAAATCTGAATCGCCCGCCACGGAAAAAGTATTTCGGTAGTAGTGTTTACTACCTATAAAGGATGGAAAGGGGACATTTTTTTTGGTGCGGTATTTTTTCTGTCCGCTCGACGCCCCGGTGCATGCGACCTCCCGCGCGCCCCCTCCTCTACGTCCCTTCCTCTGCGATCTAAAAATAGGTAGTAAATTGCATGCAAAAAAGGAAACCACACACAAGGAAAATTAATGTTCATGCAAAGGAAACTTTCATGCGGCCGCACAAGGAAAGGTCGCCACCCTCTCCACCAGGCCGCGTCCTCGCCCACCATCATTGGCGACGTCACTGCAACTGCCGCCGCCACTGACGTCGCGCGCCACCCCACCATCGACGCTGCCCACCATCATCGGCAAAGTCACTGCAACCAACATCACCAGCGACATCGCACGCCAGCGCTGCGAGGATGCGCCGTCGTTCTCGCCATCGTCTTCGCCTCCATCGCCGTCCAAGTTGAAGAACGCCGCCGCCACTGACGTCGCTACGCCACCCCACCATCGACGCTGCCCACCATCATCGGCAAAGTCACTGCAACCATCATCACCAGCGACGTCGCACGCCAGCACTGCCCAGGTTTCCCCTCCCTCCCTGCTGTTGTAATCCTCAAAGGTCAGCCGTTCATGATCCGGCACTCGCAGGCCTACTGTTCATGATCTGCTTGTCCAGGTTTCCTCTCCCTCCCTATCGATTTCAACACCAGAGAATTAAGTTTCCTTCCATTAGGAGATGTACAGAATCTGAAAGCAAATAGAAGAGGGTTACACAATAATGTTGCAGCTAGCCATGCTTGTTATGTAGTTAATCAGTAAACGTCTAAAAAAATCTTATTGGGGAAGCCATGTATACCTATGCATGATTCAATTGCATTTTAATTTTTTTCATGTTCTTGTTTAACGATAGTTGAGACTGCTTTGCAAATTAACCTTCTGAGGAGACATAAATACGTCTATGTTCGTTTCTGCAGTGCGACGCCACACCGCCGTCCTTGCCCTTGTGTGATGCCGCACCGTCGACCTGGGCTGTTATCCTCGCCGTCGTGCTACGCCGCGCTGCGAGGATGCCGTTGGATTGTTGTGCCAACTTCGCTGCTCCATCACTCAACGGGTACGTGCTCCGATCTCTTGGCGTTGGATTGTTGTACGACCGCCGCCATGGAGTAGTGCCAGCCGTCGCAGAACGCTAGGTTTGGCTTTCCCGCCACCATTGTTCATAATCCGGCACGCTGGTATGCGCCGTCAAGCCGCAAGCCTATCCAGTGTCATTCCCTATTCCATGCAGCATCGAAGAGTCCATCTGGTATTTTTTTTGCTATTCGAGTAAAAAATATGTGTCGTTTAGTTATCATCTGAAAAAAGATTTTTGTTTTCCTCCATGTGTGCCGTAGTTGCTGTTGGATGTATATGCAACCAACTTGGGCTTTAGTTCATGCTTTGGTGTTTGGGAAAAATTTGGACAATTCAGGATATCAGCTGGGTACTACTATCTTCATCTTGAATTATGTAGACATGGACATGGTTTAATTTTTTTGTTAAAATATTCTATCTATTCTCATCTATTTGATTGAGCCATCTTAAAATTTGGTGTCATTAAACAGACAACTAAAATTGCACTACTGACACTATTGCCTGTCCAACAGCTGGGTACTACTATCTATTTTTTCATCTATTAGCACCATCATAACATAATCAATGACATGATGCCACTATTTGATATATGAGCTACTCCGTATTCAATTGTCTGTGGAGCTGCGTTAGTCTGTAGTAGCAATGGCTCATTTACTTCTGTGCAAAGTTCCAACCTTAAACTTGACTGTGATTCATGTGTTTAAAGAATGGAAGGATTCCCCGTTGCCATATCGAGCTAAAAAGAAATTATAGGCGTATATCGAGCTAAAAGATTATATCACAAATCCAGCACTTTTTAACAGAACAAAAAGAATGATAGATCGATAGATACCTGATTAGCCCTTGCCCGCTCTGCCAAGAAATTGACATATCCCAATGATTCCAGCAAGTCATAGTTTTCAAGAAATTGACATTTGTTTTCTTGGGATTGGGATAGTGTGCTCTTGTAAGCCTTGGAACATAGTTGATGAGCCTCTAAAATGGCATCCTCTGAACCTGTAATCTGAATTCCCAAAGCTTCAATAAATTGACAAATACAAAATCTGAGGACAATAGGATCAAAGTGACGTTTTAGTATTTAATAATTTAGATAACAGCCACTACCTAGAAAATTTACTATGTCATAATTTACTTCAATTAACTGTAGCAGTTAAAAAGAGGAAGGTTTTACATCAAATGTACACCCAAAGAAATTGCCTATATGGTTTAGGAAGTCGCAAACCTCTAGGAGTTGTTTTTTAGAAGAAAACTTACAAGGTACCAACCTGTAAATCTATTGTCTATAATCCCATCAACCTATGTTCATTACAGTCTATGATTCCCCATTGTTGGTTCTATAATATCTTAAGATATCAAGCATTAAAAAAAGAAGAAGGAATCAGATCATCATCATTACTATTGGATTTCATTATCCAAAAAAATCACTACTATTGGCAACCTCATAAGTGGGGTATTCAGATATGTAGCCTGCAATTGCCTACAATAATTGACTTTTCTAACTTACAGGATGCCAAATAGCAAGCAGGTATCAGCACCATATTAAGTGAAGGAATTACATATCTAACTTACAGGATGCAACAAACTCACATTTGCCCCGACAGCAACAGAATAATATTTGCTGAATCAATTCACGGCCACCAACTCAAGCACATAAAAAGAAATTTTCTGAATACAGTGGCAGAGAGCAGGCCTGCACCATCACTGACAAAACAGGGTGAGGTTAGTGTTTAGACTTTAGAGTGCGACTCGATTCAGACTTAAAACTTTGACGATGGATGATAGAACTGTAATTAACTGCTGGGTGGCAAACTTGTAAATACCATCATCTTCAACCTTTGGCTCTGTACGGACGTCGTGGCCTCCCCTGGCTGCAGCGTTGCTGCTGCACGAGGTGCTCACGCGCGGGGAGGGAGGGCTCCGGCCGGGCTCGGCCGAGCCGGCAGCACGCGGAGGGTCCAGGCTGGAGCGGCGTGGCCTGCACGCAGACAGGGGAGCGTCGGGCGGCTAGGGTGCGACGGGGTCCACCTGCTGCCGCGGTCCCCTCGTCCCCGCTGCTCGGGTGCCGGGGTCGGCGTCGCGGGTCGTGGCGGTGCTGGCCGCAGTGGGTGGCGGGCTGCGCGGCGCGAGGGGCGCTGGTGCTTGCCTTGCCGCAGCTGCCGTCGCCGCCGCAAACCCCTAGGAGCCCCGAACCCGACGATGGATGGAGAATGGAGCTCGATGTGGGTTGGCCAGCAGCGTGACTGGGTGGAGCTCTGGCGTCGGCGGGGAAGCGCGGGGCTGCGGAGTCCAGGGAGGGGACGGGACCGGAGCGGCGGCGCGGCCGCGGCATCGGGCTTGGGCTGTGGAGGACGGGGAGCTGCGGTCTGCAGGGGAGAGGGCATCGGCTGCGCACGCCCCCCGTGCTGCTGCTGCTGCGGCGAGAGGTGGTGGCGCAGGTCGGCGGTAGGTGGTGGCGCGGCTTCCGGAATGCCGGCCGGCGGCGTGCGCGTGGTGGGGGTGGGGAGGGGAAGCGAGAGGACTGGCGAGGTGGATGGAAGAGTCCAGTCGCCCAGACGAGCAAGTGCAAAGCTATCACTAGAGACATACTAACACACACACAAAAAATAATAATTAAAAACAAAATGGAATTTTCTAATTGTTTTTTTTATTAAACGGCAGTTCTTACTTCTACGGAAAATTACATGGTTGAAGAAGCAATTTTTTAGTTGTAGAGATATAATACTATAACATTATATACAGTATGTGTAGCAACATTTAAATTTATTTATATTTATGCATAGATAAAAATATGTCATAATTTATTTTTTTACTAAATAAGCTATATAACTATTCCTATTTATGTTTGATTCTTCGATTCTACATTACAAGTCAAATGATTTAGATCTTAAAAAAAGGCTAATTTGTTAGTGTACAATACTCTTTTAGAAACTAAATAGAACAAATGATTTAGAAACTAATTTGTTAGTTGTACCTAATCATTTTTTAAAAAAATAGGATGAATTAATCTTTTATAAGTATGTCTAAATTGCTTCTTTTTCTCTCATGACAATATGTACAAGATGCAAGATGCCTAAATTTTATAATCAATACTAGCAGTGAAGCGCAATTAAGTTTCTTAGAATGAATGAGAGCAGAAAACCTGAGGCTATTAAGTATTGGTCCATCTCTACTTTGAAGCAGAATTTTTAGTGTCCGTGGATCCTCACAGACTCACTATGATGTACATTTTCACAACGTCAGGTTGAGCAGTTCCTCAAGATTTTATGCAATAAAGATGGTGTCTTCACCAAAGTGCTGGAAGCGCTGCAATGCACAGGTCACCAGCCTGAACACAACAACATTATGTGGCTATGATGAGACCGTCTTCACCATTTTTGAAAGAATGTCTTCATGCAAGAGCTTGCTAAATTCATGTGTACTTTTTATGCTTATTAAGTAACCCATGTTTTTAGAGAAATATATATATTCATGCACACACATCTAGACTCCAAAGTTAAAGGCACACTGGCCTTAAGAGTCCGCGCAAAGTAGTAATCATCTTCATTGTTATCGCAAAATTGTGATTAGGCGACACCACGCTCTTTCTGATTGTGTTAATTTTATAAACTTTGCCTTTTGGATTAAATGAGACTTTAATGTCGGTACTTAATTTCACTTTTTAAGTATAAAGTTTAGTTTTCCCGTAGCAACGCACGGATATGATACTATCCATGGTATAAAGAAAATAAAAAACTGCCGCTTCAGATTATTTTAAAAAACCTACCAATATATGATTGTTCCATGCAAACTATAGTAGCGAAGTTCACATGCAAAGCACAGCCTTTGTCCTTGTCTATTTTTTTCCCGCAGGATCCAGTGTAGAACTTAGCAAGGAGAGTGGAACAATTTAATATCATAGTATTGTTATCTTATGCTTTGCGATCCGTTATTTTTATATAAAATATAGTTATCCCATAGCAACGTGCGGGGCGTTTAGCTAGTAAACTATATATGCTGAATTTAGCTGGCAGCATGACGAACTGTAGTGCTAACTGAGACGACTAAGGGCCTGTTTGGTTCATGTGACTAGGAACTAGGGACTAAATGAGACTAAAAATTAGTCTCTAGTCCCTAGTCTCATGGGAACCAAACATGCCCTAACTAGAGAAATTTCGTGTATACCTAGGTTGCTGACCATATTCTGTGGTTTTCGAATGATTGTAGTGGATCCGAAGTCAGAGCTTATCTAATTGTTTTGTTGAGGTCATAGCGTATGTTTCTTTGCTAATACACACGTCTATACTACTCCTATAACATAGGACTTTTATAACAATAAAAATAATGGACACTTCACTGCATCAATGTATTTATGAATTTATGAAGAGAGATAGAAAATAAGTTTTATAATTAAGGATGAAACTCTTCTTATACACAATTAGTAACTCACAAGAAGTCATGAAACTATTTTTTAGATAAAGGATGAACAACACAGAACATGAAACTATGCCTTGAGAATGATTATTTCATTCAAGTTTTTATTTTATTTTATTTTATTTTATTTTGTAGAATGAAACTATATATAGAATAGAATGAGTTTTATGTGACACCCAAAACTTTACTTTAAATCAATCAGTTTGATGAGCCCCAGCTGAAACAACCAATGGCTTTATTTTCACATAGTATTCTTGGAAACAATGCTTCGATACTCTCTAGAGTCTAGACTGACCCAGAGACCTCCTCCGTTGTCCCTTGTGTGTTCCGTGTTCATCAACGACCGAGGGGGACACCATCTTCTCAAGCTCTAATGCAAAGCGATCCATGGCCGGCCATGGCAGCATGACCGGCACAGCCACGGCATCTTCCCCGTCTCGGTCCCTGATAGCTACAAGAAACATGCCCCCAAACCGCACGGCCGCAATGCCTCCGTACACCGGCACGCCCCACCCCAAGTCCAGGCGATGGAAACCTAGTTGCCTGTGATCCGTCACGACGAACAGGTTTGCCGCGGCGAGCATGGACGCCCGCCCACGCAGCACGAGGACGTCGATGGTGGACCGCACGTACTCGGCGGTGACGGCCGCCTTCGCCTCTCGCACCATCTCCACCGTGTCGCCTAACGAGCTCGCCTGCAGCTCCCCGGCGGTGGTCGGCACCGTCGTCGTGGGCACGATCGCGTTCCCGTAGTAGCCGGCGGGGAGCTCCAGCTCACGAACGCCCCTGAAGCCGACGATGAACGCCAGACGCACCTCCTCACACGGCGAAAGCTCCAGAGCGGCCGTGTGGCGCGCCAAAGCGCTGCCGAGAGCGTCTGGAAGGTAGTGGCAGTGCCGCGAAGGCACGTCGGGAGGCACTTCTGATCGCTGCGACGTCGCGTCGGGTGAAGGTGAACGTGCGCACGACCATGTCTCCCGGCGGCGCCGTTGTAAGCGGCCGCGCCGGTGGTATGGGCATGGCGTCGTGCTCGTCCACACAATGCGGGAATGCTGGCCTCGGTGGGACAACGCGTGCTTCCAGCAGCTCCCGGGACCATGGCGCCGGCGGTGCGGCGGTCGTCGGCGGCGCTGGAACGGCGCGTGCGAGCTCCGCGACAGCGGACAGGAAAATGGCCGAGGCCTATGCCGTCGGCGATGCAGTGGTTCAGACGGAGCCCCAAGATGAAGCCACCGCACAGGAGCCTGGTCACC
Source organism: Hyparrhenia diplandra (assembly GCA_015847255.1). NCBI lineage: Eukaryota > Viridiplantae > Streptophyta > Magnoliopsida > Poales > Poaceae > Hyparrhenia > Hyparrhenia diplandra. The sequence continues at coordinate 48,023 of JADLZK010008238.1, read as the reverse complement.
TGGTCATCACCATCGACGTGCTTAGGCACAACAGCGTGCCACAAAGTTGCTAAAATATGTAATCTCGATCGAGCACGGCGCCACGATTACTTTTTTGCACGTTATATACCTGGATGAACAACAAGGGAAAGTTGAGCACGGCGGTGGAGCTGTCCGTGTCGCACAAGAGTTGATCTACCCACGGCAACGGCGGCACGAGGCCAAGGTCCGCCTCCATCTCCGCCAGCCGCACGTCGGCGTCAGCCTCGACGAACATCACCCCTTCGCCGGTGCAGTCGACGACCAGCTTCCGTTCCTCCACTTCCCGCAGCCGCCCAGCGAACGGGTAGTACGGGACCAGCGCCTCGCCGAGCGCGCGGCGGATGACGGCCGCTGGGTCGCGGCCACCGCCGCGGTAGACGAAGAGGAACGGCACGCGCCTTCGCAGCGTCTCCTGGTCGTCGATGTCGGACAGGCGCTTCGTCTCGCGCGGCGTCGGCGCGGCAGGGCCGATGAGCACCGGCTCGCTCAGACGCACGGTGAATGCGAGCGGCGGCGTCATGGCCGGCTCGGTGCAGCCTTGCAGGGACTTGTCTGTTCAAAGACGCTGGAAATGCTTTGACCGCAAAATGTCCTAATAGCAGTCAAGATGCATGCATGCATGCATGGCTTTGAGTTTGAGGCATTGGTCAATCAAAATGAGATGCCTTGTTGGACCTTCTCTTTTTTTTTTTTTTTTTCCTGAAACAAAAAACTATGTTGAATTCATCAGGCAGGACTTTTTATAACAACAGGCACGTGCGGCACACATGTGTCCATAAAAGTCCATCCATAAAAGAGAAAGCATAGTAAAAATTTCAACAAATAATAATGCACATTTGAGAGAAATTCATATGAGAGATAAACAAAAATTGTGATATGATTGTAATAAAAATGTTTATTTGCCACAAGACTTGGCTACTCGATTGTTGTGTATTTACAAATTTGGTTGCCGTGCTGTGACTTGTCTAGCCAAACAAAGTGATGACTTCTCTAGCCACTGGCCACAACGACAAAGTGATGACTTGTGTTGCCACTGGCCACAACGACAACATGCATGCCCGGTTGAAATGACAGCTCGCTGGAAATTCTTAACAAGGACTTGTCTATTCAAAGATGCCATGCATACGTTGACTAAGACTGTGTTTAGATCACTAGAATTTGGTTTCAAATTTCAAAATTTTTGTCACATCGATTCATTAAATGTATCAAAAAGACGCGCATATATGGAGTATGAAAATTAGGTAAACAAAATAACTATTTGCACAGTTTAGATGAACAATTGTTCTTGTAGGTTGAGCACCCTTTTAAGGAAATAGAGAATAGCTGGAACATTTAAACAAGTTTGATTCTTTATCTTCAATTCAACATTTTGTTCATTCGGGTTTGATTGTGTCGTTCTTGAGACAAATCTTTTGAGCTAAGTTACCATACGAAAAGTGTTACAGTGTTTTTCACTTCAAAACAATTTAAACCCACTTTCGGGATCTAAACACACCCTAGGTCCCTAGCTCATACACTATGCAAGACTTGTGGGCGCATGCAGTGCAAACACGTAGCTACCAATTTGCAGACTATCCAAATTTCGTTGTTTGCTCCAGCATAACTACCTAGAATAGAGTACCAAATTCACCGTAGGTGAGAATGACATGTGTACGCAAAGTTATGATATATGATATTGTCAACATGAACTTAAGACATTTTATATAATATCATTAGATAATGCATGCGGAACATCATCAGGCCACCTGTCCACGTGTCGCTCACTAGCTCATTAAGTTTTGCATGCCGGGCCTGAGATGTTCATTGAGTCTATTTGCGATATCAAAAAGAGCTGCCGACTATATTAAAAAGATAGTTAAAGAAGTTGGATGATGATTCAAGCTAGCTCAAGGGGTTAAAAAATGTTTTGAACGTTATTATCATTGGGCTAGGCGTGTTCCCGTCCTCTCGTTTTAAGCCGACGAGAGATCCTGCAAAAGGCATCTGAATTCCCAATGTTCATTCCATTTTGGAGTACTCGATCTGTTCGTCGCTGTCACCTCAACTCTGCCCGACTTTCGTTGCCGCCATTCACGACAAATCAAGCATAATCTTAGAAATACATGGACACCAACCAAGAATCTTACATACGATGTGACATGCACTGTACTGCGCCTACAAGTACGTCTTGCACTGTTTGGGTTTCCCAAGTCCTCGATCATGGCGGAAGCGACGGAGCATTATTACGTGCAGCCGCCGGCGGCCATGACCAAGCCAATGCCGCCCACACTCGCCGTGCGTCGGGTGGATCCGGTGCTCGTCGGCGCTGCCTTGCCAAAGCCGCTCGCATTCACCGTGCGTCGTGGGGCCGGTGCTCGTCGGCCCCGCCGTGCCGACGCCGCGGGAGACGAAGCGTCTGTCCGACATCCATGACCAGGAGGTGCTGCGCGGGCACGTGCCGGTCTTCTTCGTCTACCGCGGTGGTGCGCGTGCCGCCGAGGCCGACAACCGTGACCGTGACCCGGCGGCCACCATCCGCCGCGCGCTCGGCGAGCGCTGGTCTGTACTACCCGCTCGCCGGTCGGCTCCGGGAGGTGGAGGGGCGGAAGCTGGTCGTCGACTGCACCGGCGAGGGGGTGACGTTCGTGGAGGCCGACGCCGACGTGCGGCTGACGGAGCTTGAGGCGGCGTCATCCGGCGGGCTCGGGCTCAGGCCGCCGTTCCCCTGCATGGACCAGCTGCTGTTCGACGTCGACGGCTCCGGTGGCAGAGGTGGCGTGCTCAACTGCCCGTTGCTGCTCATCCAGGTGACCCGGCTTCTCTGCGGCGGCTTCGTCCTCGCGCTCCGTCTCAACCACACCATCTGCGACGCCATTGGCATCGCGCAGTTCATGTCCGCCATGGCCGAGCTCGCAAGAGGCCTCCCCACGCCGACCGTCGCGCCCACATGGTCCCGCGAGCTCCTCGAAGCGCGGATCCCGCCGACGCCGTCCTTCCCTCACCGAGAGTTCGACGCGGTGCCGCCGTCACCACCACCGCCGGGGACATGATCACGCGGACCTTCACGTTCGGTCCATCCGACGTCTCCGCCATCAAACGGGGCCTGCCGCCTCGCCTCCTTGACACGGCCACGAGCTACGAGACGCTGACGGCGGCGCTGTGGCGCGCGCACACGGCGGCGCTGGATGTCCCGGCGGACGAGGAGGTGCGTGTGGTGTCCATCGTCGGCTTCAGGGGCGTGCCGGAGCTGGCGCTCCCCGCCGGCTACTACGGCAACGCGTGCGTGCCTGTGGCCGCGGTGACCACCGCAGGGAAGCTGCTGGCCGGTTCTTTAGGCAACGCTGTGGAGCTCGTCCGGGAGACGAAGGCGGCTGTGACCGCCGAGTACGTGAGGTCCACGGTGGACCTGCTGGTGCTGCGCGCGCGGCCGTGCGTGGCGATGCACAACATGTTGGTCGTGTCGGACAACCGGCACGCCGGGTTCCAACAAGTCGACTTCGGCTGGGGACAGCAGGTGTACGGCGGCCCCGCGGCGACGCTGTTCGGGTGCAGCTTCTTGGTCAACGTCGTCGGGAATGGTGGCGGCGGCGGCGGCGGCGGGGAGCGCAAGGTGGGCGTGATGATCGCGTTGCCGCGCCCGGCCATGGATCGTTTCGCGTCGGAAGTCGAGACGTTGTTGAAGAGTTAGCGCGCGCGTGTGCTCATGCTTGAAAGTTGGCCTGGACCAGTGGACCTGGTGCATGCGCCGGCCTGTTCAGAGAACCGGAGAATCGTAAGTTCACAAATAGCGCGCACCAGTTCATCACCTCCAACCTTGCACAAGTGTTGTGTTTGCTCGCTGCTCGTACCCACTAGAAAATACTTAGATCGATCAAGTGTGTGTTTTGTGTGCCCCTTTCTATAGATATACACTTTTTCTCTCGAATACATAAGCAAGACCATTGTGTGTATCATTTGTATTAAGAAGAAAGAGAGTATATGTTACAAATGGCCTGGGCCGGCCCAGCAACAGAGGATTAAAAGATGTTACATATTTTCTTTGTTCATAAATAATTGCCGTCGTTTTTCTTGATCATGCAAAAGCATTGTGCGCATTCATATTAAAAAATAATATTGTTTACACATACAATAAATAAGAAAAAAGAGGCCGTGTTACATATATATTCAAAGTGCTATCACGGGCCAGCACACCGGCGCCTTATAAATTATAAAAAAGAATTGAAGTCTTGCGCCCTAAAAACACTTGCAGTGCTTAGCGTAAACATATGTTGTAGCTATAACCATAAAGCATCTGCGACAGGTGCCAACACACTCCCAGCAGCAAAGATTCGCCGCCGTCGCTGGGGCCATCATGCGCCCGCACACCGGCGCCTTAAAAATAAGAATTGAAGCCTTGCGTCCTAAAAACACTTGCAGTGCTTAGCGTAAACATATGATGTAGCTATAACCATAAAGCATCTGCGATAGGTGCCAACACACTCCCGACAGCAAAGATTTGACGCTGCGGCCGGGGTCATCACGCTCTTAGCAGCAACGCTCCAACACTGCCTTCTACAATGGAATTGACATCCGCAGATGCCAACAATGTTGGAGCACGCGAGTAGACTTTCGTCCCCAGCCTGCTCCGGGTGAAGAAGCTTCGACGACGCTTTCAATAGGTTGATGGCGCACCTGCGCCACCGCCGCCGGCCTGAAGTAATCATGCAGGCTTGTCCCGATTCTGCCACCGACGCAGGCCACTCGCAAAGGATGCAACATCCACCACACCACCAACAGACACAAAGCGCCGAGCCGCCATTCCTAGCCACCCTAGCCCCGAAAGCAGCTTGCTTTGGTGCGACTTCGATGTGGAAGTTGAGGCACGGCCGCAACACCGTTATGAGGATACTAGGCCACCCGGGCTAGTCAGATGCGCTGGCCACGCCGAGAAGGGCAGCATCTTGGGGGAGAGGGATGTGCTTCCCTAGGCTCGCCATGGAAGATCTCGCCACGGGGGACCGGATCGGGCCGATGAGCCACCGTGCGGGTTGGAGAGGAGTAGGGGGAGGGACCGAGTAGAACGGTTGCCGCCGCCACCGAAACGTTGCTCGAGTTGGTGCCACCGTTGACGCCCGAATAATGCCGTGGGGGCCGGATTAGCCGCCCGCGCCTTTGAATCCTCCATGCTCGGGCGACTCCCAGGCCGGCGAGGCGGAAGGGCAAAAGGGTGAAGGGCCGCCCGGGAACCGACTGGAGGAGAACGGTTGAACCCGTCGCGCGGCGAAGCTTGCGCCGTCGGCCCCGGATCCGCCGTGGGGCCGAATCAGCTGTGCCTCGGCGTTGCTCAGGCCGCCGAGCACCAACACCTTCCTATGGTACACACAGCCTCCTGGCAAGCCTCTCTCGGCAGCGTCGTTGTTGTTGTGAGTGCCAAAAGTTTAACTTCGATTTATAAAAATACATACAACATTAATATCTCTAAATAAATCTATTAAAAACTAGATTCAAATAGCTTTCAAATAATAGTATTTATGTAACATAAATATTAATGATTTTTATTTATTATATATTTAGTCAAAGTTGTTTCTCGGGAAACACCACGACAGATAGTCGATATCAGTAGCAACAATCTACGTATGTGGTTTGGTCGCCAGGCTATTCAAAGAAGTCACATTGTCTCAAAAACTTCTAAAGTGGAATTTAGAAGGCTGAAAGGTTATCAAGTTAATGTGAGTTTCTGGAGTTTTTGTATATATAAAAAAATTACTGGATCTCCATCCATCAATCTCTGTCCGTCAATATATGTTGGCATTGAGAATTTGTACACAAATATACCCCCTCCGGGATGGTATTAGAAGTCGCTTTTGAACAAGGTTTGGGTCAAACATCGGGAATATAAATTATCAATAACTTTTAAGTTGTTGAGTTTGTAAATATAAAAATTATATGAGTAGATTTGTCTTAAGAAATACTTTGATAAAAGTATACATATATCATATCTCCATAAATATTTTTATCTATACGCACTAATAAAGAGAGAAAATTTCAGTACCACCTCTTTTTCTGCCTTTTTTGTTCCGCCGTGCCCGCTCGCCGACCGTGTACGTGTCGTGTCTTTCACAGTCGTGACGCCCAGGCCGCCCGCATGAAGCCCCCGGCCTCCTGGCCCGCTTTGTCTATTAAGGGGCACTGGTTCATCCATCCATTATAAACAAAAGCTGTTTGGGTCTAATACTCCAATGGATATACGTACGGGTCGATTCATGTCGTCGATCGTGCGATTCCGCCACAGCATGCTACACGTAGACGAGCGCGGAGGTGAGGGAGCGGAAGGCGACCTCCTCGCAGGGGAGGGCGACGATGCCGCCGGGCGCCCGGTTCTGGAACTCCGAACTCCTGCTAGGCGCGGGCGCAGGGACTGGAACTTGGGGCGGTCCAACAGCACGATGTGCACCATGTACCGGAGCCGCCGCGCGGCACGTCAGACGGTGTAGCCCCGTCCTCTCCTTTGCAGGTTCGCTGACGCCTGATTGACGCTCGATCCCGGGAGTCAGGGCAAGCAGATGAGCAGCAGCTGGAGGTTGAGATGCACCGAGAGGTTCAGCACCTGCATGAGCCCGTCGCCGCCACGAACGCCAGTAGGTGGATCCCATTGCCAAAGCTTAATCCAGCACCGGTCGGCCACCGCCGGGAAATTTTCTACGATGCTAGATGGCACGAGATAAGACAAGGATGGTGCCGTGCGTTTCTATGTTTTTTAGCTACGGCCAGACAGGCATTCACTTTCTTTTTGCTTTTAACAATATTAAATATGATATCTTTTTTTTTTAATTTTTTAGATCTATAAACATAGATAAGTTGCTACCACACTAGCATTGTAGTCCCTCCGTTCTAAATTATATCTATATCTATACCTACTAATAAAGAGAAAAATTTTAGTCCCACCTCCTTTTCTATTTTTTTTCTGCCTTTTCTGCCTGCCCTCGTGTATTTTTCCGCCTGCCCGCCTCCCGTGTGCGTGTTGGATTCGAAACGTGAAAATTTCTGCTCGTACGTCATGCCATGCATGATGCATGACTCCGCTTCCTTAACCGCTGGCCTATTCCCGGAAACCAACCGACCATTGCCATTGCATTGACTTTACTTTGGCACACAGTTGCCAGTCGCCATGCCATGCGTGATGCATGGCTTGCATGGCTTGTTCTCCCTCTCCCTGCTCCGCTGCGGAAGGGAAGCGGTAGTGCGGTGCATGCTGCCTGCCCCTGACCCTGCCGCCATCCAAATAAAGTAGTTGCGTATGACGCAACGTAGCAGCGCTGCTGGACAGAGGCGCCGATAGATGCAGTGCATCAACAATACCGAACGACACTGTTGGGTCACGCCGTGTGGACTACAGGCTCTCGTGGCTACGACGCTGTCAAGTACTGTGTCTGGTATTCTACAAGCAGCCTAAGCTGATCCCCGTCGCCGGCAACTCCGTGCAGTGCATGTACAAGGTCCTCCTCGACATACGACAACGATCGACGGGAAAGAAGCAATTGGCGGTGGCGGCGGGCAATGGGAGGAGGGCAGGGACCAACACATAACAGCCAGCAAACAGAGGCCAGCATATAGTCTCAAGAAGCCAGATACTCCCAAAGATCTAAAGAGCGTGCTGGCATATCGCGACGCGAATGGCAACGACGACGGCCTGTGTGGGAGGCGTTGGCCGAGCTGTGGTGCGAGCTCATTGTGTCAATGGCGCCACTAACAATGTACTCATTAAGACGGTCTATCCCTATGCTACATTTTATTTTCTAGGAGGTAGACCTTCACAAGTGGAGGGGACACGATATTCGGAAGCCAAGATAGCTACTACTATGTTTTGCTACTTGTAAAACCGAGAGGGGTGATCCACTTTTCTCGGTCTAGGAGTGGCGACTACCGACGGGCGGTGCTCGCACCGGTGCGCGCCGCTGTGGCCGCTTCCGGCGTCACGACTTCCACCAGGCCCATGCGTGGTGGTCGCAATGGGGTCGGGCGGTGGGATTACTGCGTCGCCGTTTCGCCCGTTTCGCAAAGCCATCGACTTGTTCGATGGTGGGACGGGTGGAATCTCCAAGTCTAAGATGATCGTTGAGGCGGGACCAAGTTCAGGGGTTTTGGAGGCCAACGCTCCTTCCTCAGCCCCTACTTTTGTCCATCGCCGTGGTGGTGGTAGGCCGGCGAGAGAGTAGGTCGTCGCTTCACTCGCGCTCCAAAGACGATGAGCGCGCTCTACCACAAGTCCGGGCCGGAGGGGGACAAGGACGTGGAAAAGGATAATGCACGGCGCTGCAGGGAAGGACGGCGAAGCTTTGTCGCCGCTCGTGGAGCTGGTGGCGGATGCTTGTCGGCCAAGACCGTCCACGTTAGATCGCTTGATGATGGTTTCGCTCCAAATTTTGGGCAAGACCGGTGATGTTTCTTCCGACGATGAGTCCGAGGAGGACATATCCACCCCCGGTTCATCAACGATGCCATGACCGCCGGGCTTCTCTCGTTGATCAGCTTTTTCCGCGGCGGAGAAAGTTCTTCAAGGTACCGCTCGTCACGCCCCACTTTTAATGGGACTTTTAATCTCGCATTGGCGCCGTGGATCACGCTACCAATACGCTTTACCGTCCACGAATGGAAATCAGCTTATAGATGAACTATTCCGAGCATGTATTGACATAGGATAGAAGGACTTACAATGGTGTTGAAGACACCACTGATTATATTGATCGAGTAGCCAACCGCGTGAAGCGTGGTTTATCCGTGGACGGGTCCGCTAGGGTGCTAGACCGCCCGGGCACGACTCCATGTTCCACGTGCAACTTGAGCGCGGATGGAATTTCTCGGGCTTCTACGCCTTTCTCCTAAACAACGCCTTGTAAACTCCTACGCCGTTGGTCTCCTACTTCGACAAATGACCTTACCTTCGGATATCTTGATATCCGTAAAAACAGAGGGGTGAGTACAAAGGTATCAAAAAGTCCAAACCGGGGGTGGTTTGGTATATTTAGGGTTTGGGCCCTAGCAGAGTCTCTAAAACTGCTCTCGCTAGTTCCCGGGATTATCTCATCTAGTCATCACCTTCACATCATCACAAATGTTAGTTATTTCTAATCATAGATGTTCTTTCCTAGCATTCGCCCATTCCAAGGACGGGCTATTCGAATAGATTCAATAAACTCTGCAGAGGTTGTACAAATTTCCCCACATGATGGACACATCCTCTTCCATGATCAGTGGTTAATTATGTGAGGTCCAACGAGATCCGTACCCGCTTGAGTGCTACTCTAGGTATATTGGTATAATCTTTACCACGACTTCTCAGGGGTTGGAAGGATAACACGTCACCCTAAGATGACGCATCACCCTAGACAATATGGTGATACCAAATCACCCGCGGCTTTACAGGTAATACCTAATTACCCAACCTATACCGCCAACACCACACTCAATCATAAATCATCAATATGTGCCTCTAACACCGCTACCATCGCCCAAACGCTCCGTGGAAGATCACTCAAAGATCCACGCCAACCTAACCATGGGGCCACTCTCCCATTGTTGGTAAAAGTTATCCTACGTAATTATTTATAAATTTGTATAGTCTCGCAGTTTAACGTAAACGATGAGCACTTCACCCGGGGGGTTTAAATATCGAATCCACAGGGAGAATGGTGTGGGAATACCGAGGCAAGAAACTAATCCCGAGATAATAGAAAGGAACGGAGTTCGTGATAAAAGGTGAGAAGAATTCTATGGTCGTCTAGCTTATACTCTTGTAAGGCTTATAGATATTCTTTAATGGGGATCGTACTCAAGAGAAGGTAAGGGCTTAAACTTACTATCTCCCAAAGACTCGAGATCCTACGAATCCTATCTACGGAATGTGGAATACAAAGGACTCAATGGTAATTGTCACTACCACGATCTACCACTATCCGACGGGTAGGGAGCAATTATGAGTTATCTAGTATAGACACCACGCCTACACTAGAGGTAACAACTTCAATTCAAGAGCGACAAGAATCAAAGTACTCTAATGAGTCATAAACCAAAAGAAATATAAATAAGTGAACTTACTCAACTATAAGGTTGATCCACCAAAGAAGTCTCAAGATCAAGTGCAATGAAGCCTTTGATCCCGTGAGGTACAAGCGTAGAGAGTCACCGATGATCCGGTACTTCTCCTTACTTCTCCTCAACTCTTCTAATTATCTCTCAAGAACAGATCTAGAACTCTAATCAAGTTCTTTGATCTATCTCTCAACTTTCTACTAATCTCTCTCAACTTGATCTAGCTCTTCTAATTAGAGAGGTATGGCTCTAGCTATGATCGAGCCGAGTCCGATGAATAATGATTTTCATGCCTAAGGCCGAGTAGGACCCTCCTTATATAGTCCCGCGGATGAATGCCGGCCCTTGATCAAACCGACTTCAATAACGGGCGTAGATGCAACCACAAGGTCGGGTGGTGAACCGACATAAGAGGGAGAGGGCCGACAGGTGGGACCCACCTGGCGGCCGCCAGTGTGGGCCCTGGCGGGCGCCAAAGCCGGGGGGGCCCCGCCACGTCTTTTTCCCGTGTCTTCTCGGGTGTCTTCTAGAATGTTTTAGTTCACTTTTCGGATCGAAAGTCTTCTCTCGTAAATCTTCTTATTATATGAGGGGTTTTCTCTCAATTTCCCCGTATTTTCCCTCATTAAGTCCCCGAAAAAGATATAAATCACCAAAACTCGTGGAACTTTATCAAGATAACACCTATTCTATGCCTTCTATTCTTTTATACCTTTATTATGTATTTAATTGACACCTAAAAACATGGCTTAAGAGGTGTCAACAAGCTCCCCACACTTAGGCTTTTACTCGCCTCGATAAAAGGATGGTTAAAACAAAACAAAGAGACAAGCAAGCAAGTATAGAAAAATTATAATCACATTTTATTTTATTATGCCAAGAACTTTAAGTGATTGAGAAACAAGACACCAATATCGAGTACTTTTATTCTTTCAATCAATTCACTGGAGCTTTTGCAATGATTTTTAAAAAGAAAACATAGCTTACTTTCTTTCTTCCTCGTGATACTCTCAAATCACTCAATGATGTATATATATGTAGTATTTTTGGATCCTCACACAAAGATATGTAAAAAATATATATTTCTAATAAAGTCAGATCCGGGTTTTTGGATTGAATAATATATAGCATATTTACTTTGCATGTATCCGCAATATCAAAGATTGTAATCAAGGAAAACATTATCTAAGATCGAGATGTGCATTGTGTATGCTAATTCTACTATGCTCTTTCTTTTATTTCTCTCTTTTAGAATAAATATTTTTGTAAACAAGATCATGGGCTATCTTTTTTTTTTTTTTTTTTTTTTTTTTTTTTAGAGGTGGACTCTACGGCCCCGCACTTTTGTCTATTATTTCCTCTCTTATAAAGATATGGGTTCTATCGACCCTCCTGACACTTGTCCATTATTCATCTTTATTTTTAGAGATGTGGGCTCTTCTCGCCCCTCGAACACTTGTTCATTTTTCATCTCTTTTTAAGGAGTTAGGGCTCTACTCACCCGTAGGACTTTTGTCCATTTTTCATCTCCCTTTCTTTTTTTTTTTTTATAAATACTATTTTTGCATAGCCCATGCCTTGCTGTACAAAAACTATTTATTATTTGTAGAGAGATCAACAACTGAGCATATAAATAAATAAAAACAAGTGTACGTGTTTCTTGACCTTAAGACAAGTTTCTCAACTTAGTCACAAAATCTTGACAAAGCTCAACACAAAGCAAGCAACTTATCTGCTGGTTTAACATAGTATGGTCTGTAATAGGATATAAAATTGATCACAGAGATGAAGTAAAGCTATTAATTTTAATATTTTGAAATAAATTTCTCCAAATAGAAAAGATATCAAGAATTAAGCTCTCATCAAACTTCTATCTCAAATTTCACAACAACTTAAACAACTTGGATCTTATAGCATCTTATTATTTTAGCAAAAACTTATTCTAATTATGTAAAAACATTATGTAAACTTATCTCTAGAACAAAAGCATATCAATTTATTTTATTCTTCTTCATTTATTTAGCAAAACAAGAAGAGCTTCAAACCGATAGAACAAATCAAAACACGAACTAAAGCGGTAGATCGAGATCAAACCGAGGGGTGAAGAAATCAAGACGAGGGAGGAGATGGTCCGGCGCCGCTGATGTCCCCCGGGCGGCCGCCGCTTTCTTTGCGCCTCCGGGCTCGATCTTTGTCGTGTTGGATCATCATTCGTTGCTATTGTTTTGCTTCGCTTTTCAGTGTTTAGTTTCGTTGTTCTCGTTATTCGCATCGTCTCCCCCACACTTGTCTTTTTATTATCCTTTATTCAAAAACATATTGGAGACAAGAAAACATATACAATAATAGAAAATAATAACTGAGAGAATCAAATTTAAAACTTATGATAAATAAGAGCACTTTTTATTCATTTAATCATAACAAAGACTCAAAACAAACTTGACTTGATAAACCGACTCAAAACTCTAATTTAAATCGAAATAAAATCGACTCGATAGATAACTAGATAGCCGACTCAACTAGTGCTCTAATAAACTTGAGCGTATTACATATCCTTAGCAAATTTATTTACGATACGCCAAGAACTCCCATCTTTATTACCGCTGTCCAAAAAGTTGTATTTTTCTCGCTCTAAGTCATCTACACGTCCCGGCCGGTACATCGTGGTCTCGTCTTTGAGTGTTCATAAAGTTCTTTAAGTGGAAGTGTTCTCAAGACGGAGCTCGCCATAGTCATTCTTCCCCGGCTTAGGCATCGGTTCAGCGACCTCCCTTGGCTCAACAAAGAGAACTTGGTTTTGGGTTAGCGCGAACTCCATTGAGGACAAGACGGGCATCGGTGTATGTATTCTTCTTTAATATTCCCGAACTTATCAAACTCAACGCCCCGATTGAGTTGCTCGCTCGGGTCTTGGAGCGCTTAACTTGGTGCCTTCAATTGGAATCTTCTTCTTCATAGCAATATCAGCGCTAGCAATTTTTGAGCATATAACTCCACCGGATGTAGGCTTTGGTTTTGAAGGTGGTGGAGGGATCATGGCTAAAGGTTTTTGGTTCATAGGGAACTAAAGCTTTTGAATTGGATGCTTGAGCTGAATTAGTCAGCCGCCTTTTGCCGGATCATAAACCACCATGCGAGTTTCATTGTTCGTCATGTTTGGAATAGGAGGTTTTAGTCTTCGGTCTTGGAGAAGAATGAATTTAGATGAGATGAGATATTCGAAAAGGACTTGTTTATATAGGTAAGAGGTATAGGATAGGAGGATTAGGCTCACAAAGATGGTCCTATTAAATAACCTGCACGTACGCGTCATTACAACGGGCTTAGTTTCTAGAGTATTCTCGAAAAAGAATGAGGAAGAGAGGAGGACAGGGATCGGCGGTCGCCAAAGCTCAATGGGCCGGCCGCGCCCTTATGCACTCAGATCGTGTCCCTTTTCTCGTAGCCTATTATCTCTATTCTAATTGTAATACTTTTTATTTTTTGGCCCATAAAAACAAATTCTACGAAAATCAAAAATCTTGAAACGGATCATTAAAGTATATCTCATCTAATTCATTTAATTTATTTATTTCATCGCTTATCGGGTTCATAGAAAATTTTAAGACGTTGACCATTTACCTTGAATAACTTACCTTCGAGTCTTGTAGAGTGATTGCTCCATGTGATGATGAATTTACTACCTTGAAAGGTCCTTCCCATTTACTCCGAAGTTTTCCATGCCCTAATAATCTTACTCGAATTAAAGAGTAATACCCGATCTCCCGAGTGAAAGTTTTTATCTTTATCTTCTTGTCATGCCATCTCTTGGTTCTTTCTTTATAAATCTTGGCATTATGATAAGCTTTCTCTCCCATTCCTCCAATTCGATAATTGTATTTTTTTCTTTGAATTCCTGAAGCATCGAGATTCATATTCCATCTCTTGATTGCCCAGTGAGCTTTAAACTCAAGCTCTATAGGCAAATGACAAGTCTTTCCATAAACAAGTTGATAAGGTGTCATTCCAATTGGTGTCTTGTACGCCTGTCCTGTATGCCCATAGTGCTTCGGAAGTCTATCTTTCCATTTAGTTCCCATTTCTTCAACTGTTTTTACGCAAAATATTCTTGATCTGTTTATTTGAAGTCTCTCGCTTGACCACTTGTTTGAGGGTGGTAAGTCAGAGCAATATTGTGACGAACTCCATGCTTCAATAAATATTGTCGGAACTTTTTTATCAATGAAGTGGCTTCCTCCATCACTAATTACCATTCGAGGTACTCCAAACCTTGGGAATATAGTTTCTTCAAACATCTTGATTGAACTTCTACCATCTGCATTCTTGCATGGCAAAGCTTCTACCCATTTTGAAACATAGTCCATTTGCTACTAAGATATATTCATAGTTTTCGAATTTTGGAAATGGCCCCATGTAATCAATTCCCCAGACATCAAAGAGCTCAATCTGGAGATTGGTTGTTAGAGGCATAGCATCTCTTGTATTTATATTCCCGTGCCTCCGACAAGCTCCACATCTTCTGGATGAAATCTTTTGTGTCTTGATACATGGTAGGCCGAAAAAATCCCGCTTTGCCAAATCTTTGCATGTGTTACGAATGCCCCATAATGACCTCCATATGGTGATGAGTGACATCTTTCAATAATTTGCAATCCTTTTTCTGTTGGCACACATCTTCCGAGTAGTCCATCAGCACATACTCAAGAGGTATGGATCATCCCATAAGTGGTGACGACTTTCATAAATAAGCTTCTTCTTATCCGCCCTTGGTGCTACATATCCCGCAACCATAAAATTAACAAGATCTGCATACCGAGGGATCGGTATGGGTTATCCGATAAAACATATCGTCCCCGAGTGAGTCATTAATAGGCAATTCATTTGGTTTCTCAAATTGCATTCTAGATAAATGATCGACAATGTAATTCTCTACTCCTTTCTTATCTTTAATTTCTAAATCAAATTCTTGGAGTAACAAAAATCCATCTTATCAAACGTGGTTTAGCATCTTTCTTGGTAAGCAAATATTTCAAAGCAAAGATGATCGGTGTAAACAATCACTTTAGCTCCTACCAAGTAAGATCTAAACTTATCTATAGCATAAACAACCGCTAGCAACTCTTTTTTCAAGTAGCATAATTAAGTTGTGGTCCAAAATAAAGTTTTACTAGCATAAGCAATAGCATGATGTTTCTTGTCTTTAGTTTTTCCTAACACTGCCCCACAAAGATAATCACTTGCATCACACATAATTTCAAAAGGCAAAGACCAATCGGGGGTTGAATAATTGGTGCGTAAATAAGAGCCTTTTTTTCAATCTTTCAAAAGCTTTAAGACAAGCATCATCAAAAACAAATGGAACATCTTTGGCTAACAAGCGGGTAAGTGGTCTAGCAATATGTGAAAAATCTTTTATAAATCTACGATAAAAACCAAAGCATGGCCTAGAAAACTTCTTATCCCTTTAACATTCACGGGGGAGGTAACTGTTCTATAACTTCTATTTTTGCTTTATCAACCTCTATTCCCCTTTCTAAAATAAGATGACCAAGCACTATTCCTTCTCCAACCATAAAATGACATTTTTCCCAATTAAGGACTAAGTGCTTTTCCTCACATCTTTGCAAAACTCTATCTAAGTTTTCTAGACAATCATCAAAAGTTTTTCCATATACAAAAAAATCATCCATGAAAACTTCCATAATCTCTTCAATCATTTCGAGAAAATATAGACATCATACATCTTTGAAAAGACGCAGGTGCATTACATAACCCAAAAGACATTCTTCTATAAGCATAGGTTCCATATGGGCATGTAAAAGTGGTTTTGCTTTGATCACTTGGGTGGATTGGAATTTGGTGATATCCGAATATCCATCAAGGAAACAAAAGTAAGAATGCTTTGCCAATCGTTCTAACATTTCATCAATGAAAGGCAAAGGAAAATGATCTTTCCTTGTGGCTTTATTTAATTTTCTATAATCTATGCACATTCTCCATCCATAATTGTTCTTTGAGGAATCAATTCATTCTTATCATTCTTAACAACCGTCATGCCTCCCTTCTTAGGCACAACTTGAACAGGGGCTTACCCACTCACTATGTGGCACGGATAGATAATCCCTACGTGTAATAACTTAAGAACTTCCTTCTTAACTACATCTCTCATCGCATTATTCAGTCTTCTTTGGGGTTCTATAGATGGGGGTATATCCGGATCTGTAGGAATACGATGAGTGCGAGAGAGCAGGACTAATTCCTTTTAAATCATCGAGTGCGTAGCCTAAAAATTTTGGCGATGTTTTTCTAAGACGCTTATCGACCGAGAGTCCGATGCGGTGTAAGTTTATCATTTATGATCACGGAGACTCAATCTTGATTTAGGAAAGCATAAGTGAGGCCCGGTGGTAAAGGTTTAAGTTCAATAGGAGGTCTCGGTGGATTCTCAAATTCATCTAAAGGTTACAAGTAGTAGGATTTTCATCCTCTTCTTCAATAAAAAATTCTCGAATCATCTTCTTGATTGGATTCCATGAAATATTCTACGGTGGCCTCTTTAACTTCCTCCCTAGGATCTCGGTTCGACAAGACTTCGGATTTAGCATGAATAGCTTGGATGATAGGTAATGAGATTTGAAGATCTTTGTCTATTTGAAAATCTAAATCTCCTGGGTTGTCCTTTAAAAGTAAGCTTTTCTATTGGTTGTCCTATCAAACCAAGTCAAACTCCATGATATCAAAGATATAGAAACTAAGATGTACCATGATGTTATTCACCTTGATTGGTAAGACATAAAGAATTCACGAACTTTGAATAACTTGTCCCGAAGGTGTTAAAAGTAATTTTGTAGTGGGACTCAATGGCATATTTTTGAGAAGATCTTGAACAAAGGATAATGCCATGATGTTTATCCCCACTATAGGATTATAAAGAGCATCAAATGAATCTTTATCAATTTGGCGGCAAATAGGTACGAAGGTGAATCCAAATCGGATCACATCGGAGGAAAGCTCTCGATTCTTACGTCCATTCACTACTAATGATTGAGACAAGTTCTTACGTAGTTCCTTTCAAATGTGTTAAATCGAAGAATCAGTAGGATAAGATTGTGATGATCTATTCTTCCGAGATTTAAATCGATATTTTGAGGTATTTCCATAATCGTAAAGAGATCATCCTCGATATCATTTAAGAAGTCGAGATTGAAGTAACCTCTGGTTCTTCTAAAGGTTCCGGATTAGCCGGATGTGTCGTGGTCTGATATCGCGGTGACCACCGTCACGAATCGACCGGGCCGGTGCGTTCTCCGAATGGCCTAGCTCTAGAGACAATGACACAATATTTATACTTTGGTTCTGGGCAAGATCGGGCTCCCTAGTCTAGTGTGATCACTATCCGAGCTCAAACGCTGTGCGGGCGGCGCGTACAAGCGGATCGAGAGAGGGAGCGGGCTCGTGTCTCTTGTGATTGAGGCTAGTGCCAATATGCGGGTGAGTGAGGGTGTTGGTTCGAGGAAACTTGGATGAGTCTCTCCTCTTCCTCCTCTCCCCCAACCGAGCACCCCCCCTCCTTTATAGTGGCAAGGAGAGCAGGACACATGAGCTCTTCGAGTTGAGGCGAAACGGGACGTAATGTAGGGCCATGGAGTGGCGGGTAGGTGAAAGAGCTCTCCTGACGAGCTCGTTGATTGGCCGAGGCTCTCTTCGAGCTCTCGGCAGCTCGGGATGTGTGACGTCGGTCGCCGCCGTGCGCGCTCCGGGCTGGGTGATGATCGAAAATGTCGCCCCGTCTTCGATAAATGTTGGAAGCTGTCTCTTCTCGGTATGGGAGGGGCGCCATGCCGCCGACGCAGATGCGCTCCGCATGTGCCCGCCGGAGATTGTGGCGGGGTTCTTGGATGCGACGGGGGTGCGATGAGGGAGCTCTGTGCGAGCTCTTTGGTCGGGCGCAGAATCATCTCGCGAGCTCTTTGGAGGCCCGGATGCGGGGGTGATCGCCGCCGCACGCCAATCGAGGTTTGGGCGGCGGCCGGGCGTCGTGCCGTCCTTAATTGTGGTAGGAATCGATCCCGTCGACATGGGCGCGGCCATACCGTGGATGGGGCTTGCGCGTCACGCCGATCGTGCTTGAGGATACCGCGTGGGCGGCGTTGGGCCGATGGGGTATGGCGGTGTGACGGAAAGGACCTCCCTCTGTAGCCGTAGCGCCGCGTGGCTACGCACCGCCGAGTCGGGGCAATTGGCCAACCGTACTTGCGGCCGTGTGGAAGATAGACGAGCTCTTCGCCGTCGCTGGATCTGTCGAGCTCGAGCTCGGCGAGGCGGAAAGAGGTCAACATATGAGGTAGCCCGTCGTGCGGGGCGAGAGCTCACCGGGGAGCTTGGTCGAGCCCGACGCTGGTCCTCGGCGTGGAGAGCTCGAGATACGTGCTCGGCCATGGGGAGCCTCCTCGCGAGCGCGGAGCTCTTCGGAGGGCATTGACCTCTTGGTGTTTGACCGAGTGGGCTCTTAGAGCTGTATTGGCTTGTTGATGTCGAGTGGGGAGCTCATTCGTAGCGTCCCCGAATATCGATCCCCCACGGGATGTGGTAAAGGATTTGGAATAGAATTGGATTCAGCTAATCTCTCATCTTCTATTATTTCTTCTATTTGTAAAGATTTTTTCTGCAGTTGGATCATCCTCCTTGTTCTCCACTATTTTGTTTAGGATAGCAATGCATTCGGGGGGTGAAAGGTGAATGAAAGATCCATTCGTAGAAGTATTAAGATATTTTCTTGATTTTCTATTCGCACCAATATAAAAGTGTTGAATTAGAACATGGTCCGATCGTCGACGAGATTTGGTCCGGATTTGGAAAGAAGATCATATCGCTCCCAATAGGCACTCGAGAGATTCATCATGATTTTGTTTTGAGGATAGGATTGAGAGCCTAAAGTTAACTAGTTTTGACATGGGAAAGAAATCAGCACAAAATTCGATTAAACAAGTTTCCCAATTGCCGACCATTCTTTCTCTATTTCTATTGTACCATTGGCGAGCTTTTCCTTTCAAAGAGAATGGAAAGAGCGTCCCAAAGGATTGTTTTAGGGACATGCCTTCAATATGTAGACATTTACATGTCTCCTCAAAAAAGTTTGGAGATGAATAAAAGGATTTTCGCCTAATTCTCCGGAGAAAGTATGGTTTTGGACCATGTCACGCCCCAAAATTTCTATTTTGGGTTGCGAATAGAAAACACTAAATAAAATAAATGGTTTCATGAATTTTCTAAAATTTTTCAAGATTTAATTATTTGAGTACAATATAAATTGTGAAAAAATGTGTTTTCTAAATATTTGGAATTTAATTTGAGATGTTTTGTTGCATTCATGCTGAAAGCATTAATTTATTGTATGAAAAATGATTTTATGAAAATCCTGGTTAGGCTTCGGAAAGGTTTTATTCTTTTTCCAAAATAAAATCTAAGTTTTGTTTGAATAAACAAATTATTCTTAATCCTTGTTTTCTTGCCAATATTCTTTATAGCTTAATTCAAATATATCCTTATTCTAATCTTTTATCCATCTCATCACGTTTTGGCCTTCGGTCTTACCTTGCCACAAATAATTTCCAACACAATTCTTTCCTTTGCCATGGCTTTTTTTTTTTTTGAAATGACACAATTTGTAACGCAGACACTCACAACACGCACGCACACTCACCCCCTATGAACACACGCACGCAAAACCCTACCCCTATGAGCACCTCCCGAAGGACTGGGGCGGCCGGCAGATCTGAGATTCTCGAAAGTCACCGTAGGCGCCTCCGCCGACGGAACGTCGTGATATCTCAAGCATGCAAGATCAGCACCAACGCCCACCACAGAACCAAATTAATTGTCTACCGTTTCATTCTCCATCGGCCAATTGCTTGCGTCCTTCTTTAATTTATTCATCTTCTTCACTGACGTCGGATTGCATGCTGCTCAAACCGTCCAAAACCGATTGTTCATTTTCTCTTTCTCCTTGCTTTCAATGCCGTCGTTAGTAACTCTCAACAGTTATCAGTTGTCACTAATCTGAAACGCCACTAGCTCTAATGCACCGCCTCAAGACCTCTCGGTTGCTCAACTATGCCCGTGTGTCCTTCATATCCCTTGTTGCAGCTGATAGCCCTTCCACACAGCTCCTGTTCTTTGGCATGTCCAACGTCATTCTCCAAGTTCCAGTGCTCGCCGGAGCTTCCTCGATGTCATGTCACGTCGTCAGTCGTCGTCTCCTTGGTGCTACTTCCGGTCACTGAGATTACCTTCGTCCGAAGCGCGGTGAGCAACCCCTTCACTTGCGTATCTGCCTGCCCTATTGTCTGCAGCCAAGCCATGTCGATGAACTCCTCCGTTCACAGCCATGGCACTGTGAGCACCCACGCCCTGTGTTAGCTTGTTAGCTTGATGACAATACCATGACACCATCATGACATCACAATTGCATTATGGCCGTTTTCCTATAGAAAAATAATTCTAGCAATACAATACAAATACGCCTTGATCATGGACACGATCCATGGTGGACTTCTCTTATGGCATCTCCTTGATCTACGGTTCATGGACCAAGTCCGCAACATAGTGCGCACAATTTTGCAATCAAGCCCTTATCATATTCCTATATCCATACATATTTGTTAGTATCTTATAATCCTTCTATATAACCCCAGCAACCCATGGATTTTGTGCCCCAAGTCCAAATCCTTTTCTCTTCCAGCTTTATTTATTTTAAAACCCGAAACCCTTATTTACAGTTTTGCCATCCAACTTCAAAAGCTTATAACTTTCAAACTGTAGCTCTGTTTTTAGGCGGTTTTGGGCTCATGCGAACATAGAAACAAGCCCTATGCGTTAGTAAGCTTTATAGTACGATTTTCCAAAGTTGGTGTAATGATTTTATTTATTTGTACATATTTGCTTGTATGCATGTTTGGGCGCCCGAAGTTGTCGCGATGCAAGGAAAGATGTTTATGGATCCTGAAGATCAAGTGTTTGACTTACTATGAATTTCTAAGACAGAGGCAAGTGTCCTTGACCATCTTGCACCTACATTTGTTTTATTTTTGAGTTAGAGTAGTTAGACCATTAGTTGCATGCAGAGTCTAAATTTAAATCCCATGTCAGGGTTTACTAGAACTTGATATATCATCCTTGAAACCCGGTTTGGATGGGTAGATGTCATGCTTAGCTTGTTGTCATGGTTGGGCTGGGATGAGTATAATTTAATCTTGACTAATGATCTATGTAACATGTGGGTTGGTAATCTTGTTAGCAATATGGTGACTAGAAATCCGGCAGGGATGGAAAGTATGGTTGAGGTTGGTTTATGCCATGGAATGGCGCAGATGTTGGTGGTTTGGTTTGTGCTAGTTTAATCCTGCCTGGATCCGTAAGGACTGAATCATGGACAAGTAACCCGGCTTAAACAAATAACCTCGAGGTCTATATGGTACGACTGGCTAATTAATTAGCTGCCCATTTTTGTACATTGTGGATAGTTTGGTGGCACAAGAGGGGGCCTAAATCGGCGAATCCTTAGTGAATGCACAGGGTGGGAACAACAGCTTTGTAAAGGCCTTGTAGTGTGACCCCCTTCGAGCACCTTGGTAGTGTGAAGCGTGATGGGGAAAACACGACTTGTGGTGAACGTCGCAACCTCTGCAGAGTGTAAAACCGATATATCGGCCGTGCTCACTGCGGTCACGAGCGGCTGGACTTCTTCTTGACTAGACGGCTCACGTTACAGCGGTTGGGTGGCCTGAATGGAATTCAGTGTGGTTTGCTTGGATGGAATCCAAGTGTGGTTTGGCTTGGATGGGATCCGAGTGTTGGTTTGGTTCTCTCGAGGAGAAGGAAGAATTTCACCTAGTAATTAGGTGCTAAGGATTTAAGGTAATAGGATGTGTCGCTTTAAGCGCATGTGTCAAACTTGTATAAGCCTTTCCTTGTGTTGGCCCTCATGTCATATTTTTTCTACACTTGCGAGTACATTTCGATGTACTCACCCTTCTCTTTGTCCCCTTGCTACCCCACCCGCACGCCGGTGTCGATGACGTGGAGTACGTTGAAGACGGTGCCTTCGACCCCGATGAAGTGTTCTAGGTTTGGTGGTGCCCCTACAACCTTCCCGTGAAGATGGAGCCCCGTTCCGCCTGAAGTTCAATAAAGTCTATGTAATTTTCTTTTAGACCCACGGGTCATTTTGTAATGATGTTATCGTTAAGTAAGAACATTTGCTATGATATCAGAATGAAGTCATCATATGTATGAATAAATTGATCCCGCATACATATGATTTGCATTCGATTTTGTCCTTAAAATCGGTGTTGACAAACCATCTCTATCAACCCGGGGTGAAACTCATAGGATCTAGCTTGAATAGGTTCGGATGATAGCACAGGTCTACAAGCTTGCCCATTGGGTGCTAAATTTTTGTAAAGAGGGGTAGTATCCATTTGGATAATGATTTTAGAATAAGCTAAGATAAAATAAAAAGGAAAATCTAAACTAATGATATGATACAAGATTTAGTTTAGCTCGGATAATCAGCAAACCGTTCTCCCAAGAACGGCGCCAAAATGCTTGTTGGTAAAAGTTATCCTACGAAATTATTTATAAATTTGTATAGTCCGGCAGCGAACGAAACGATGAGCACTTCACCCGGGGGGTTTAAATATCGAATCCACAGGGGAGAATGGTGTGGGAATACTGAGGCAAGAAACTAATCCACGAGATAATAGAAAGGAACGGGAGTTCGGATAAAAGGTGAGAAGAATTCTATGGTCAGTCTAGCTTATACTCTTGTAAGGCTTATAGATATTCTTTAATGGGGATCGTACTCGGGAGAAGGTAAGGGTGAAACTTACTATCTCCCGGCTTGAACCATAGCATTCAAAACAAACATAGAACATTATGGTGGCAATGGGTTAGATTAGAGCTAGATTTTAGATGAATTATGGAAGTCGTTTTCACGCGAAACGGAGTTAATATGCATGAGATATGGATTTTATAATATTAATCCCTAATTAAATCATTAGGGTAATATTATAATATAATTTTATCATGTAATAATAATAGAAATAATTACATGATAAAATTCTATAAATCAAATAATGAATTTACAAATTTTAAAAGGAATTTTTCGACACGGGAAATATGATTTGCAATACCACATGTACACTACTCGGGTAGACCTAGCAATTAAACTAGTGTACACGTAAATCCATCCCGCACGCGTGGGCGACACGTGGGTCCCATGGGTGCCACCGTGGCGCCACATAGGCGCCCGTGTGTTCTTGTCGATCCGCCACGGGGCGGTGACGGAGGGAGACGGTAGACGGCGGCGGGGGCAACGTGGCGTCTTGTTATTGGTTCCCGGGCGGCGGCGTCACGGCGGGGCGGCGTCGTCGTGGGCGGCTCCCCGTCCGTCGAGCCCGGGCGGCGGCTCTTCGCCGGACCTTCGCCGGAATGCCTCGTTCCTCGCTCCGATGCTCGCCGTGAGGGGCTTGTAGGATTCTGTCTTCCCACCCTCGACTTGCCGGGCAGGTACCGGGGTGGCGGAGTGAGGCACCCGCCTCGACGGGCGACGAGGGGCGGCGGAACTCGGGCGGCGGTGGGGTGTACGCCAGCGCCTTATCTCGCACCTCATTCACAACCAAATAGCGGAAACGAAAAGGTAGGGACTCGAG
Organism: Hyparrhenia diplandra; assembly: GCA_015847255.1. Classification (NCBI taxonomy): domain Eukaryota; kingdom Viridiplantae; phylum Streptophyta; class Magnoliopsida; order Poales; family Poaceae; genus Hyparrhenia; species Hyparrhenia diplandra. Next base: position 24,243 of record JADLZK010008238.1, on the reverse strand, counting down.
GGAGCTTATCGACCGACCGAGCCTGACTGAAGATGATCCTTCACGCCGGGAACGCCAACCCTAGCTTGCGGCGGCGGCGGCGCCGGGTTGGGAAAAAGTGGCGACGGCGAGGAAGAGAGGGGAAAGAGGGAGACCGGGCGCACACGGCGTTTCCGGCCCTAGGCGGAGCTTGCCAAGTCGAGGGTGAGCTCGATTGGTAGCCGAGGGGGTCTATTTATAGGCGCGGTCGCGGCGGCCATGACCGGGAGATATTTTCTCCGCGGCGGCGATCTTTTCCGGCAACCTTCCCTGTACGCGTGGACCGGGGATCGGTGCTCCATGAGCTGGGACGCGCTGTGCTCTCCTCGGGAGCGTGAGCTGGCCGTCAAGTCGCATCGCCCACAGCCGGGCGACCGCCGCCGCCATGGCGATGGCGACCGAGCCGCGCTTCACGTACCACCGTGGGTTGTTGACCGCCTTCCCCGCGGCGCTGGGCGGTTGTGAAGCGCCGTGCCACGTGGCCTGCCCGTGTACGGCTCCGGCGAGCCCAGCCGACGTCAGCGTCACATCGAGGTCGCCGATGTTCGCTACCGCGGGGTCCCCTTTCACTGTGTTGTTTACCTTCGGCTCCCGTGGCGTGTGGGTGCGAGGTAGATGACGACGCGACAATGGCGCCGCACGGTCGGAGGGCCACCGCGGCCGAGGTCATCTCCCTCCGGCGACGCTTAAGGCGGGCCGTGGATCGGCGGTCGGCCACTCGCGTCGGAAGGAAGAAGAAGAAGACGCGGCGCGCCGGCGGGTCCGCCGGCAAAGTGAAGGGAGAGTGATGAGTCGGGCTCGGCTTTGTTGGTCGCTGGGCTCGTGGAGCTGGGCTCGTCGAGTTGGGCCGCGACTAAACCACTTGGGCCGGCTGCTCGCGCGGTAGAGAAAGGAGGGGAAGAGGAGGGCTTGGCCGGGCGGGCGAAAGAGGGAGAGGGGAAAGAGTGAGCCCGAGAGCTCTTTCTCATTCTCTTCTCTTCCCTATTTTCTTCTTCCTTTTATTCTTTCTCCATTCTCTTCTCTCTATTATTTGATGTGTGTAAATGCATATATATATTTATTGTATTTGCTTGCCTAAGCTCTTGAACTTATATTCTCCTAAACTTTGATTTATGAGAATATTCATTCAAGGTGTTCATACAATTAAATATGTATATGTGTACACACATTTTCTTCCCTTTCTTATTATTTCATGTGTGACACATATTCCATAAATATTTTTACAAGCACATTTATATTCCCGTGACTTTTATAATCGAGAATAATTATTTATTGTGCTCATAAAATATTCACGTATATTTTTGGTACACACGTTTGTAAATCATTCTCATGCAAGACTTCCATAATAAAAATCCAGAACTTACCTTGCATCCTTTTGCGACCATAAAGCTTGACAAGCAACAAGCAAGATTTCCTATTCTCTAGATGGTGGGAGTTTGAAATGCGGGGTTTTCAAAAACGGGGTTTTAGTTTGGCGGAAAATAATTCAAGTTTTAGTTGTAATTTGAAAAGTTCAAATTTTTAGTGATTTTTAAAATGATGCAAAAACACGGGTGTTACACGTTCTTAACTCAGTAGAGGCTAAGCTCCCAAAATCAATAGTCGAGACAATGGTGCTTAGGAAATTAAACACCGTAGCTCCATGGCAAGGGCCGCCGCCACCGCATCGTGTGTATCTCCTCCGAGAACATTGGGCGACGCTGCGAGAGGCATCCATCCATGCGGCGGCCGGAGAAAGCAAAAAGCTCATCCGTTGTTCTCCGACCGTTAGTTGGCCGATCGCCGGCGATCGTGTCGGGCGCTCTCGACCTACGATTTCGGACCATGCAACGAATTTGAATGATTTTGAAAATCTAACAAGCAGTAAACTAGATGCGGTGTTTCCGCCGCTACGAGGGAGGCAAAATGCGATTGATCGATCGTTTGCCAAACGTCCGTAGCGCCGTCATCATCACGATAGTTGTGTCCACGCTAGCACGCCCAAAGTTCAACTTCGGGCCGGGTCTTTCTTTCGTGCCCACAAAGGGGCTTGTGGTCATCTATTCCGTCGTGACGGGAACCAATACCAAAACCCTAGACCTCGCAGGCCGGTCCCCAGCTTCAGCCGCCACTCGCTTCCTCCAAACCTTCTTTTTCGCCGAGGTAGCGAGGAGACCCATGGCGACACAGGGCGGTGCATCGGACGGGGGCTTTGGTGGTCGTGGCGGAGGAAGAGGCGGACAAGGTTTCAACCCGGCTTTGTCCCCGCTTTAACCCCGGCTTTGGAAGTAGAGGCGGTCGAGGGTTTGGCCATCGTGGACGGGTCGCGGATATGGGTTCGGTGGAGGCAGAGGTGGTCATGGCGCCTATGGCTATGCCCCCATGGTGGTTACAATGAACTCGCCATGGGCACCTCGCCCCGGGTTGAGGACGCCGTGCCCGGTGGTCGCTATGGCTATGGGCGCGAGGTGTTCATGGCGGTCACCGTTACCCGCCAGGTGGTGGCAAAGACATCGTGGAGGCGCAATGGCAACCGTGCCGCTACTTGCAGCAGGAGGTGGCGCGGTGCTCATGATCCGCCTTGGGGCCGGTGTTTCACCAGCAGGCTCCGGCGCATCAAGGGGCCTTTGAGGCGCCATCAACCGCCATGGGGCAACATGCCGCCATGGCAAAGCAGGCAGAGCCGGCAAAAGAAGGGGCCATCTGAGGTGGTCAACATCCAAATGGGCATCACGCCGATGCCGCTATCCAGCCGGGTCATGGGGCGCTTAACCCTACCGGCCATCAAGATGCGCCTCCTCCCCAAAGATGTGGGGTTGTGCATGGTGGACAAAGAAGCGGGGCTACGGCTACGCCTTCAGGCGCGGAATCCCCATGGCTAATCTCCGCCTTGGGGAAACCATCCCCGCCGCCAGCGGTCGTGGCCGTAACTTTGGCGCCGGTGGATCATCTCAAGCCGGGACACTCACGCAGCAGTGTCCCGGTGGGTGCTTCGGTGGCGGCGCCCCAAGACCAGTTCGGCAGAGGCTTCATCATCTCAAGGTGGAGTAGCCAAGCATCCAAAGGAAGCAAGATTTGATGGTGGTTGATGCAAGTGTCACAGAGGGTCTCACTATGCTAGGTAAAACTCCTGACATCCTAGAATCAGCTATTCAGGGGGCAAAGAAAAGTAAAGGAAAGCCTTATTGTTATCGCTGTTGTACTAAGGGTCATACAGCTCATGAATGCACTATAGTTACGTGTTGTGAAACTTGTTTTGGGAGATCATCCCGTGAAATTGTGCCCAAACAAAGAAAAAAACTAATACAAGCGCTATTCCTTGTGGTTATCTTTGTAGAGGGTCTTGGGTTTTATTTTATTCCAAAGATTGATAACCCAAAAGATAATATGCAAGAAACTAGAGCTGTGGTACGTGTACTTGAAGGTTCTCTTCTTGTCAATCGGTTGGCGGTGGAACTAGAAAGACTTAGTCCCCCCCAAAGAATCACAAGTGGGAAATTCGCACAACAGAACTGGTGCATTTATTGTCAATTTTCCTTCACCGACTTCTTCGAGACAAGTGTCAAACGGGGTCCTATGGACACAAGAGAAGTTGAGGGTAAAATTAGATTTGAAAAAGGGGTGGATAATGAAGTTTATAAGAGAGAAATCCCGAAAGTTTGGGTTCAGATTCGAGGTTTACCCCATGAGTTTAAAACAGTTCCAAATCATTTGGGCTGTTGGAACAATCTTGGGAGTGCCTAGAGTCAGAGACACCATTTTTACTAAAAATACCGGAAGAGCGAGTATGAAGGTAGCGATCTTTGGATCCATCACTTATCCCAGAGTTTGTGGATATAGTGATTGGAGACTTTGTTTACGAGCTACAATTTGCAGTGGAGAGAGAGATCCTCGATGGTGAGCCCTTGGTCATAGACATGGACATTACCAAAGAGGGAGATCCAAAAGATGATCCCAATGGGGATAAGACAAAAAAAGATAATGAAAATGGTGGAAGTGCGGAAGAAAATATGGACATTGATGGGAACACAGTGATGCTCCAAATTAGTGGTAGCGAGAGTGGAGAGAAGGCATCGGGGGCAGCCGGTACGTGCGGCCCGGGTGGCGTTGTCCTTGACCTTGAGCAAACTAAAAATGTACAGCCAACCGAGAAGCCAAGGGCTGTGGTGTCCCAAATCGTAATGGAGAATGGAAAGCTGTTTTACTACCCCTTCGAATGATTCGGGAATGTCGGTGAGTAAGTTACCTAGTGAGACAAGTCTCACCTTTGAGATCCAAAGAAGAGGAACGCTGCTGCGAAGGGATCAAGACTCCATTGAGAAGGTGGCTAGGCTCAAGGCCAAGAAGAATTTGGAGCTAGTCAACGAGAAAGGTACAATCCGAATACTCCTTCTTTTTTAATAGAGATGATTCTTCTATTGCAAATTCTACAAGTGCTTTAGGCATAGTTTTAGGTAAAAATGATAAAGATTGTTTTACTTGTATTAAACGCTTAAAGGATTTGGAATTTAGTAGATTGGTCAATAATTCTAAAGTGAGTAATAAAAATTGGTGGTAGAGGAGGAGGGAACCGATTGCTCTATTGAAGATATTGCCGAGCTAGAAGCTTTAAATAGTTTATGGTCGGAAATTTTGGAGGGGTTAGGTGATGGGAGTAGTGATCCATTGATCGTACAAACTCTTGTATCATCATCGCTAAAAAAGACACCCCAAATTGAGTAAGAAAAAGAAAAACAAAAGTTGTTAAAAATGAAAGGAATTTTCTGGAATTGTAATGGATTTGCAGACTTTAAAAAGTATAGATTTCTTTCTGATTTAACAAAGGAAAAAGACCTAGATTTTATTGCCTTATCGAAACCCGGTAGAGCTAGTTTTCCACAAAAGACTCTTAATACCATTTGTGCTTTGGTAGAGATTTTATTTGGCATTCTTTGGCTCCACGGTGTAGATCCGGTGGCATGTTACTAGGAGTTTACTCTCAAACTTTTGATGTTGGACAAATTGAGGAAGGAGATTTTTTTATTCGTTTTTTGCTTCGTCATAAGGAAATTGATTTCAAGTTTAACTTAATTTCAGTCTATGGTCCTGCCCAAGCGCACCATAAATCTAATTTTTGTCGAGTTGGTTCGAGTATGTTCAAAAGAAACTATCCCTATTATCATAGGTGGTGATTTTAACATTATTCGCGCACCAGGATGAGAAGAATAATGATAATTTTAATGATAGGTGGCCATTCTTGTTTAATGCTGTAATTGATATTCTCAACCTTAGAGAATTAGAATTGTCTGGTAGGAACTTCACCTGGGCTAATAATTTGCCAAATCAAACTTTTGAAAAGTTAGACAGAGTTTTAACTTGCATGGATTTTGAGTCTCAATACCCTAATACTACAGTGCATCCTCTTTCCAGAGAGATTTCAGACCATACTCCTTTATTACTATCTACTAACAATGCATCTACAACTTATCAACCTCAGTTCAAGTTTGAATTAGGTTGGTGTTGACACTCAATTAATGCATGTTTTACTACCACCAAAGTGAACCACTAATACAATATTACATGTGAAAACATAACCAAACATTATTTATCTAACGAGTTCCACGAGTTTTGGTGTTTCAAGTTGTTTTGCAGGAATGTTGTGGAAATAGGTGCAAGTTCGCCAAATAAATAGAAAAGCGCATTAAACCAAAGACGCCAAAGAGAGGATCCAAAGAAGAGGGCCAAACTCATGAGTCATCCGCCCATGCACCATCATAGGCCCAACATATAAGGGCCCAAATGCACAACAGGAGAAGGCCGGGGGCGAGAGGCGCAGCTCGGGGGCGGCCGGCCCGAAAAATGGCGAAACTTCCCGCCCTTTTTATGGCGGTTTTCGTCGCGAAGTTCCAGCCGGCGGTTGCATGTGGAGCAACTTTATGTTCCTAAAATCCCCTCGAAGCAAGGAGCACCCTCCATTCACTCCTCCTCTCCACTATATAAAGAGGGGCACTCCTCCCTCTACAACACACACATCCTACCTTGTGAGCATCACTTCCACATTTCATATCAAGTAGTAGTGTCCCTCTAGGTGTTCATCACCTAGTTGTATTAGAGGAAAAGAGGAAGAGAGTGAAAAGGAAAGAGCGGAGGAGTAGTCGGGATTGTCGGCTTCGCCTCGCGCTTTGTACCTCTTTGAATCCGACTCGTCCCGAGAAAGATTCGGGGTTATCTTGTGCTAATTCCAATATTATTATTTCACTAAATTCAGTTCATGCTTGATTTTACTTACGGATCTCCGTTCGACCGAAGGTTCTAGTTTTCGCACGAACTAGTTTAAGATCCGCTAGCGTAGACGCGTGGTGTGCAGGCTAGAGTTTACCCGAGATTGCGCCCAAACCTACGGAATAGTTGTGGTAGCCCCGGGGGTGACAAACTCCGATCGAGGCCTTTGTAGTCCACCACGTGCGGCTTGGTGTTTTTCGTAGAGCTTTTGGCTGCCTTCTCCCGACACCGTTTCCCAGTCTTTTCGAGAATCGGAAAGGAACAGTACTCCCGCGCAGTGGGGTTAAGTAAGCCCTAACTTGGTATTTAATAACTTTGGGAAAACCTTAGAGAACCTCTTTCTTCCTACCAAAAAAAAGTCTTTGGATGACCTTGGCCTTGCTCCAGTTCACTTCGTTCCCCCGTGGAAATCGATACCACTGAATACTCCGGTGAAAGCTACAAACGGTACTTTCCGTGCGCTTCTTGGATTTATCCGTGTGCGTTAAAAATACCAACAAGCTTTTACGGCGCCGTTCTGCCGGGAACGGTAGTCGTTCTAGGATCTAACCAAGTCGTCCGTGTATCCTTTTTCTTTTCATCACCATTTTATGCACCTCACCACAACCACCACCACTACCACATGGATTCAATGCCCATCTATAAATTTTTTGGCTCCAAAGGGCGATTCGTTGGAGCCTCCACCATCATCACGCCCCATTCACACAACCGGCTATGAAATTCGCCCCGCTTTCATAGCCATGGTTGAGACCAACCCTTCTCTCGGGCGAGACAATGAAAATCCATATAGCCACCTTCGAGAATTTGAGCACTTGTGTTCTTGCCTCGTTTTATCGGGCATGACACAAGAGACCATCAAGTGGAAATTTCTTTCCGTTCTCCCTTTTGGGTAGAGCGAAACAATGGTATGCTCATACCGTTGGAGGTGTTCACGGAAACCGGGTTGAACTGAGACAAATTTTGTCTTGCTTTCTTCCCGATTCCCGAAGTCGCTGCCCTTCGAATAGAAATTCTTAGATTTAAACAAAAAGAGAAGGAGACTCTAGGAGCATCCCGGGCCAGGTTCTTAAGTCTTTTAAATACAGGCCCCTGGACCTCTCTTTGCCCACCAAGTCATTCTTTGCCACTTCTATCTTGGTCTTTGCAAGGAAGATGCTCTCCAAACCGACCTATCTTCGGGAGGCTCGTTCATGCATAAATCCATTAGTGAGGGAAAGCCATTCTAGAGAAAATCCTAGAGAACACCTCATACACTAGCATATATGACGAGTTTCCCATAGAAACAAATAGAGTCAAGCTCCGACCATCGAGAGGAGGTACCTACAACTGAATTTGAAGTTTCTTCAAATTCTTTCCATAATTTGGTTGTTGAGGAACCTCCCCCTAAGGGAACATGCAATCACAATTCGTGGGATGATGAATCCCATCCTTATGCATGTCCCTTTGGATTCGAGGATGACCTTTTTCTTGATGATGATTTTGGGAATGTTTTAGAAATTCCCGGTCGTAATCATCGATACCTCGAACTCCTTTATGAGACATCAAGAACACTCACAACACATAGAGGGTGAACCAATTCATATGGAAGACATTTCTATACCCTCCACCTCTTTGCCCGCACATGATGTCTCATCAGACTTCGTTCCTGATCAGTGGGGAGAGCATGAGACAGCCTATGCATTAACAATATTTGATCCATGTTTTGCGGATGACTTGATCTATCATGAAAAAGAAAGTGTTCCCCTAGAATCAAGAGATTTCATCAATGAACATGGAAGTTACATTCTAAATGTCACATCCATTCCATGCTCATATGAAAAATCTCTGGATTGATCCATAACTCAACCATCTTGACAATGATCTACAACCCCTTCTCGCTCTCTGTTCATAAAATCTTTGAAAGGGTTGTTGTAGATGCTTTTGTCTACCATAAATTTTGCAAATTTCGTGGTGTCTCGGCATGAGTTTACAGGTCGACACTCAAGGTTGGTGTTGGAGGGAAACCACTTCACCAACACCGGTTTGAAATTCAAAGGTTTCCCAAAGACGAGTTTTTGTCTTTAAACAAAACACTTTCGGAGATAACCCGCTCTTTCAATAAAATTGTTCTTCATAAAAGAAAGCAAAACTTTTATTTTTAATAAAAAGCAAACATGTTATCAAACTAGTAGCACCTTCGGATATTCTTGTTGCTAACCATTTCGGTGAAGACAAAGAAGAACGAAGAAGCATACGATGCTTGAGAATATGAGGCTACATCAACTACAAACTTTGATGCTCATGGGTGATGGAACACACTTTCGGATGGAGGCCACGACCTCGCACACTTGAATTTTACACAAAAGTTCAAGTGTGGGGGAGGAAGGTGTAAGTCCAAGTTCCACACACACCAAGGGGTCAATAAAAAAAAAAAATGATGTGAGCCTGACCTTGCTTAAAAAAAAAATAAAAAAAAATAAAAATAAAATAAAAATAAAATAAAAACAAAATAAAAACAACATAGAGTCTAGAATAATTCATTAATCAAATAAACCTTTGACTCTCTGGTGTTTTTTCCACCGAAAGGGTCCTTGTTATTTTCACTTGTCTTTTGTCTTTGAATAAAAAAGATATAGCTCCAAAGAAGTGTGGGGGGTGTGCAAGATTCCATTGAAGAAAACGTAAAGCCAAACCACATCATGAACTGGTGGAGGAATGTATACAAAACTCGGTTTGATCACTCCTCTCCCACTGTTCATATGCATGTTCCTGGTTCTACACTTGTTTAAACCTCGCAAACTTTAAAAGAACCAAAATTCCACACTTAGAATTAAAACTTCGAAAGTAAATATAAATATAGCTCTTTGAGTTTGGCCTACATAAATTTTTGTTCCTTGCATATCCTTAGTGCTTGTGGGAAAAACACATAGGAAAAACATATTGCCTAAGTTGTTGTGAAGTGAGATATGGCATTGACATGGAAATCCAACCTTTTCTATTCAAAGTACTTGGAGAATTTCCTTTTCATCAAAATGTTAAAACCATAGTCTCACATACTCCTCAATGGTGAGAACTTCCTACCAGGGGCCAAATACCATGATACAATTTGAAAACCTTCTACATTTGCTACTTGTTATTACATTGAGCTCTGTCAAACCTTGTTGACCCTAGTTGAGAAAAATTATCATGCTCTTAAATCAAGATCACGTACACGCCACCAAATATATGCACTACTCCTACACCGGGTAGGCGCAGAAAAACATGCCTTCCATTTAGATCTACCAAAAAAAATGTTCTACTCCTATACTAGGAGTAAACAAAAATATATTTGTTAGGTTCTTCCGAAATAAATGCTCCAAACACTTGTTGATATCTCCCTCTCAAAAAGTTTATGAAAAAGTGACATGAGGCTATCATCAAATGAAAAAAAAGAGAAAAAAAAAAATGGACAAGTGTCCGCTATTAAAACAATGGGTACTTAGATGCCCGCCTCTCTAAAAAAAAAAAAAAAAAAGAAAAAAAATGAGAATAAAAAGATAGCCCATGCTCTCACAATTATTTTCTCCGTAGTCACAATAAAGGGAGATATTTCAAGGAGCATAATAGAAATAGGTTAGCCACTATATATATCCACACATTTGCACATCTTGATTTTATTGTATGACATTTTTTCTCCGTGGATCCATTGTTTGACCTAGCAAAATATGCAATACAAGTATGCCCACAACAATTTTTTCCTACCTGAGCTCCACATAAGCTTTATAGAAGTAGGAAGGAAAAGAAGGCAAAGCTATAAAATGCCTTGGTGAGGAGATAAACACCACTGAGCGATTTGAGAGTGCCATTTGAGGAGTACTTGTGAACTATGATTTATTTTCAAAAAAAAAAAAAAACTCCAAGTTACTAAGATGTGAAAATAGGATGACTTTGTTCAAAGCCGTTCCATTTCTCAACCACCCAAGAATATATGTTAGACACTCCACATATCCCACGGTAATGAGGTATGTCCAGGATGATCTTTATGTCGGGTTCATAACTCGAATTGCTATGTTTATACTTACTTTATCACTAACCTTTACTGGGACGAGCAAAGAGTCAAGTGTGGGGAACTTGTTGACACTCAATTAATGCATGTTTTACTACCACCAAAGTGAACCACTAATACAATATTACATGTGAAAACATAACCAAACATTATTTATCTAACGAAGTTCCACGAGTTTTGGTGTTTCAAGTTGTTTTGCGGGAATGTTGTGGAAATAGGTGCAAGTTCGCCAAATAAATAGAAAAGCGCATTAAACCAAAGACGCCAAAGAGAGGATCCAAAGAAGAGGGCCAAACTCCGCGAGTCATCCGCCCATGCACCATCATAGGCCCAACATATAAGGGCCCAAATGCACAACAGAGAAGGCCGGGGCCGAGGCGCGGCTTCGGGGGGGCCGGCCCCTGCGGCGGGCCGGCCCCGAAAAATGGCGAAACTTCCCGCCCTTTTATGGCGGTTTTTTAGTCTGCGAAAGTTCCAGCGGGCGGTTGCATGTGGAGCAACTTTGCGTTCCCGCCAAAATCCCCTCGAAGCAAGGAGCACCCTCCATTCACTCCTCCTCTCCACTATATAAAGAGGGGCACTCCTCCCCTCTACAACACACACATCCTACCTTGTGAGCATCACTTTCACATTTCATATCAAGTAGTAGTGTCCCTCTAGGTGTTCATCACCTAGTTGTATTAGAGGAAAAGAGGAAGAGAGTGAAAAGGAAAGAGCGGAGGAGTAGTCGGGATTGTCGGCCGCCTCGGCTTTGTACCTCTTCGAATCCGACTCGCGTCGAGAAAGATTCAGGTTATCTTGTGCTAATTCCAATATTATTATTTCACTAAATTCAGTTCATGCTTGATTTTACTTACGGATCTCCGCTCAATCGGTTCTAGTTTTTAAATGACGAACTAGTTTCGTATCCGCTAGCGTAGACGTGGTGTCCGGGCTAGAGTTTACCGAGATTGCGCCCAAACCTACGGAATAGTTGTGGTAGCCCCGGGTGACAAACTCGATCAGGCCTTTGTAGTCCACCACGTACGGCTTGGTGTTTTCGTAGAGCTTTTGGCTGCCTTCTCCCGATTACCGTTTCCCAGTCTTTTCGAGAATCGGAAAGGAACAGTACTCCCGCATAAGTGGGGGTTAAGTAAGCCTGAACTTGGTATTTAATAACTTTGGGAAAACCTTAGAGAACCTCTTTCTTCCTACCAAAAAAAAATCTTTGGATGACCTTGGCCTTGCTCCATTCACTTCTCGTTCCCGTGGAAATTGATACCACGAATACTCCGGGTGAAAGCTACAACGGTACTTTCCGTAAACCATGGATTTATCTGTGTGCGTTAAAAAATACCAACAGTTGGTTGTTGAGGGATGGGTTTTGTGAGATGGTGTCCCATGTATGGCGAGTGTGTGGTAGTCTCGGTCACCTATTGAGCGTTAGCAAGCAAAAATTAGAAAACTCCGTCAACATCTAAGAGGTTGGGCTAAACATGTTAGTGGGATTTACAAAAAAAAAAAAAATCTGTTAAATAAATTAGATGATCTAGACAAGAAAGCGGAAATTACCATGCTTACTGAAACCGAGAGAGACTTGAAACATGTTTTAAGTGAAAGGTTGGGTTGAACTCCTTAGAGAAGAGGAACTCAAGTGGTACCAAAGGGCTAAGGTGAAACACTTATTAGAAGGTGATGCAAATACTAAGTATTATCATCTTTTAGCCAATGGTAGGCATAGGAAGACCCGCATCTTTCAACTTGAGGATGGGAATAATATTATAACCGGTGATGCTCAACTTAAAGAGCATATTACTAGTTATTATAAAAATCTTTTGGTCCTTCCGATGCATCGTCGGTCTCATTAGACGAATCTCGGGGCGGGCCGACATCCCCAAGTGTCGATGTGGAAAACGATGCCTTGACTAAGCCTTTCACTCAAGAAGAGGTTAGGGCGGCAATTTTCCAAATGGAGCATAATAAAGCGCCTCGGGCCGGATGGTTTCCCTCCGAGAGTTTTATCAAGTTTTTGGGATCCGATTAAGGAGGATTTGATGGCTATGTTCAATGATTTTCATCAAGGAACTTTACATCTTAATCGCCTTTAACTTTGGCAATATAATTTTTGTTACCCAAGAAGAAGGATGCAAAAGTTGTTCAACAATATAGACCTATATGTTTTGTTGAATGTATCTTTTAAAATCTTCACTAAGGTGGCAACAAATAGATTATCTTCCATTGCCCAAAAATTGATTAGACCAACCTGCACCGCTTTTTACCGGGTAGAAATATTATGGAGGGGCTGTCATATTACATGAGACAATTCATGAACCGCACACCAAGAAACTAGATGGGGTGATCTTTAAAATTGACTTTGAGAAAGCATATGATAAAGTTAACTCGGATTTTTTTTACAAATGCACACTAAGAATGAAGGATTCTCTCAAAAAAGTGGCGCGACCGATAAAAAAAATTTACTCGGGGGTAATGTTAATATTAAGATTAATGACCAACTTGGCCAATATTTCCAAACTAAAAAAGGCCTTAGGCAAAGGTGACCCCATGTCTCCAATATTATTTAATATAGTAGTTGACATGTTGGCCGTACTAATTGCAAGAGCTAAGGAGGCGGGACAGGTAGAAGGTGTTATACCGCACTTAATCCAGATGGACTATCCATTCTCCAATATGGATGATACAAGTTGATTTTTGAGCCACGATGTTGAAAATGCGGTTAACATGAAATTGTTATTAAGCACCTTTGAACAACTATCCGCTTAAAAATAAATTTTCACAAGAGTGAGATTTTTGCTTTGGACAAAGGGCCAAGAACTTCGAGAGGAATTTTATTCAGATTTATTTGGGTGTGCCATTGGCAAGTATCCTTTTAGATACCTAGGTCTTCCTATGCATTTTAAGAAATTGTCTAATAAAAGACTGAAATTTATAGAAGAGAGAATTGAGAAGAGACTAAGTAGTTGGAAAGGAAAAATTACTTGGCTCAGGGGCGGTTAGTTCTCATAAATTCGCTGCTCTCCAGTTTTGGAAATGTTTATGATGTCCTTTTTTGAAGTGCCAAAAGGGGTACTAGACAAAATTGAATGCTTCGTGATCTCATTTTTTGTGGCAAAATGACCAACACAAGAGAAAATACAGACTGATCAAATGAGATATTATCGCCAACCTAAAGAAAGAACATTGGACTAGGTATTCAAAACTTAGAAACCCAAAACAAATGTTTGCTTAGCAAGTGGCTATTTAAGTTGTTAAATGAAGAGGGCTTATGGCAAGAGTTAATGAGAAATAAATATATTAAAAATAAAACGTTAGAGAGCTGTGAGAAGAAACCAACAGACTCGCACTTTTGGAAAAGTCTAATGAATGTTAAAGATAGCTTCTTTAAGTTGGGTCATTTTAATGTCAAAGATGGGTCACAAACTTCGCTTTTGGTTTGATACTTGGTCGGGTAACAAATCACTCAAAGACAAGTTCTCGAGGTTGTTTAATATTGTAAGGAGGAAACAAGATTCGGTAGCTAATGTACTAAGTTCCCCTGTACTAAATATTTCCTTTAGGAGAAATCTAGTGGGGGTAAACTTATCAAATTGGCAATCGCATTGTATCATCTTTACAACAAATGAACTTAACACAGAGGCAGAGATGTCTTTTTGTGATTTAAAGGCCTCGGGTTTGTTTACAGTCAAGTCTATGTATGATGCTTTAATTAACAATGGGGTCGAGTGTCACAGGATATTTGAAAGACAAAATTACCAATGAAAATTAAAATTTTTATGTGGTATATCAAAAAGGTGTTGTTCTAACCAAGGATAACCCGCTAGGAGAAATTGGAATGGAGATAAACGGTGCTCTCTCTGTCATTCCCCTAAAACTATTCAACACCTATTTTTGATTGTTTCTATGCCAAATTTTTGTGGCGCTCTGTACATTTACTTTTGGATTAACACCCCCTGTAAATATAAAGAGATTTGTTCGTTGTTTGGTCTAAAAAGGGGAACAAAAAGTACAATACATTGTTATTAACAACAAAGATCCTGCACTTATATGGGCAATCTGGTTAACTAGGAATGAAGTAGTTTTTTGACAAATACAAACCAAAATCTCTTTTGCGGGTACTATTCCGAGGGACCCATTGGCTGCGACGAAAAGGGCAAGCTTGCAAAATGAATGAAGATCTTCAAGATCAATTAATATCCGCGAAAAGACGCCACCTAGAAGTGTCGACTTTAGAGTTTTTTTGGCTCACGTGGTGGCTATCTCGAGACATGTTGGTTATGTTTAGTCAAAAACTTTTTTATTTCCTTGTTTCTTTTGCCTTGAGGGCGGCTGGATCTTGTTTCTAGCAAAACTGGTTTTGTTTCAAACGCTGTAATAATTGGTCTGATTCTATCTTCGGATAGATGAAGCCAGATTCATATCCTTTATCTAAAAAAAAAAACAACTATCCATTGTTTCAAATAAAAAAGTACAATATGTTTTTCCCTAAAATTCTAACATATTGTATTGCACATTTATTATTGAAAGATTTTCTATTCTACACAAATACCACAACATATATTTAATAAAAAAAAAACAGTTCAGTCAAGCGAAAAAATGAAGTTACTCATTTGGAAACAACGGGAGATATATAAATTATAAAGTTTAAAATATATTATTAACCCGTAGCAACGCATGGACATATTTCCTAGTAATAATAAAAGGTCAAAGTTGTGTTTTTTGAGACCGTGTCGATGTCCTAAACGACTTCTAATACCATCCCGTAGGGAGCATAAGTGTTCTCGAGTACAGTGCTCCACGTCAACTTACAATAATTTAAATATCTCGCAAGCTTGCTGTTGATGGCTTCTGCAGTTGTTAGTCGGCTAATATCTCCTAACGTTGTTTTTGTTGTGAGAAAAAAAATATTGTAACATCATAAGTCATACTGATAAGTTCGAGCCAAAACTAACGTCCAAAATCTGGACACGGCACGAGCACCTTGGTGAAGGGTACCAGAGAATTTTTCTCTTCATGTCTAATCTGTCCTAAAACACCTTAAAGTGCTAATGTACATGGATAGAGCGAGAAGATGAATGAGATTTGAAGGTTTAGTAACAAAGGAACCCCTTAAATGTGGATCGTAAAGAAGAAAGGAATAATTTTACTACAATTATTTTTTTTCAGTTAACTCTGGTTTATCATTGCATCACAGCTCAGTGAGCTCACTCACGCCTCAGCCACCATTTTTTGCCGTTTCTCAAAAAAAAAAAAAAAACACCATTTTTGCCACGTAAAGGCGCTCACACTGAAACTGAGCCCACTGCCCAATGGGCCTCCAATATACTTTGTTTTTGGTAAACCAATGGGCCTCCTATATGATCGAACCTATTAGAGAATGAATGAGTAATGGGCTTAGTACCTGCATTGGTCAAGGGGAAAAAAGTCCCAATTCCCTCCCCAACTATCACGAAAGTGCGAATTGACTTATAGTCCAATGGTAGGGACGGTCCAGTGGGACGCTACCCACCAGGGGTTCAAATCGATGCTCGCACCTTTTCCGGGATTTTCCCCAAGGATTTCCGGCGTTATGCATTAAGTGGTAGCGGCGTTCCGTCGGCGACGGCGCCTATGGTGACTTCGAGAATCTCAGTCTCACTGTCGGCTGCCCGGTCGCCGGAGGTGCTCGCCAGGGGTAGGGTTTGCGTGCGTGTGTTCATAGGGGTGAGTGTGCGTGCGTGTTGTGAGCGTCTGCGTTGTCTTGTGTAATTCTCAAAAAAAAAAAAAAACTATCACGAAAGTTCACTTTTCCTCCCTCAACGTCAAAAATCGGACAAATCATCTCCTTCAACTTTTTCAAACCATACAAATTACCTCCCTCGGCGGTTTTTGAGGGCGTATTATTCTGATAACAGCAGTTTGCCTTTTCCTTTTTAAAAAATTCAGTTGAATCCTTGAAAAATCATAGTAAATCACAAAAATCATAAAATGAAAAATCCAATTTTTGTTAGACTCCACATAATTATATCTACACATTGAATATATAAAAAGAAAAAAACAAAACCTTCATAGCAAAAACTTTATATTAAAGTATATCATATTATATATTCACTATCACATGAAGTACAACAAAATTGGATTTTTCATTTTATATTTTTCTGTGATTTACTATGATTTTTCAAAAATCAACCAGAATTTTTTTTAAAAAAAGGCAAACCGGCTGTTACCGTAGGCAATAACATACTCAAAACCACTCAAGGGAGGTAATTTGTATGGTTTGAAAAGTTGAGGGGAGGTGATTTTGTCCGGTTTTGAAGGAAAAAAAGAAACTTTCGTATAGTTGGGAGGCAATCTGACTTTTTTTTTGGTCAAGTCATCAAAGCCCATGAAAGTAGAGGTACCCACGTATTACTCAGAAAAAAAAAAGTTAGCTTGTTAGAATGCACAAACTTTAACATGCGCATGGTCGCGCTCTGTCTCTTCACATGAATGAAATGTGGAACTTGGAAGAATGCACGAGCTTGGAAGACCCAAAAATCAAATGAATGAAATATGGAACTTTTGAATGAAAACAATTTATTATTATTTCGTATGTCTCTTCACAATTTTGTGATGCTAACCCATGCATCAGAATGCTTTTAGCGTGAAAGAGTAACTTACGAGTACCAGTGTGTGTGATATTTTCTTTAATCAAAATGTCACACTATTTACTTGTACCAAGGCGGGCGGGTGCTGTGTGTATATATCATCCTCTCGGTGTGGCACACTATTTGCTTGTACCAAGGGCCAAGGCTGGCCGGGTCAACGAAGCGAGGCCGGGGGACACCATCATCTTCTCAAGCTCTGACGCAAAGCGATCCATGGCCGGCCGTGGCAGCATGATCGTCACGCCCACGGCATCCTCCCCCCGTCGCCATGCACGTCCTTGACTGGAACAAAAATCATGCCCAGAAAGAACGCGGTCGCAATGCCTCGGTACACCGGCACGCCCCACCCCAAGTCCAGGCGATGGAGCCCTAGGTGCCTGTGGTCCGTCACGATGGAGAGGTTCGCCGCAGCTAGCATAGACGGCCGCCCACGCAACACGAGGAGGTCGGTGGTGGACCGCACGTACTCGGCAGTGACGACCGCCTTCGCCTCCCGCACCATCTCCACCGTGTCACCCAGCGAGCTGGCCTGCAGCTCCGGCGGTGGTCAGCACCGCCGAGTGCACGATCGCGTTCCGTAGTAGCGGCGCGGGAGCCCCAGCTCGCGCATGCCCCTGAAGCCGACGATGAACACCAGCCGCACCTCCCTCGTGCGGCGGGAGCTCTAACGCGGCCGTGCGTGCGCGCCAGAGCGCCGCCGTAAGCACCTCGAGTGGTGACGAAATGCCACGGAGGCGTCGGGAGGGACCCTTGATAACTGCCACGTGGCGTCGGGGCGAAGGTGAACGCCCGCGGCGACCATGTCTCCCTGTGGCATCGGTGGGACGCGTGCTTCCAGCAGCTCGCTGGACCATGGCGGGAGGACGGCTGTCGTCGCTCGGGTGGCCGCGTGCGAAGCCCGCGACCATGGACAGAGCCGGGGGCACGTTGGGGCGTCGGCCTCCACGAGCGCCAACGCCCTCGCCCGGTGCAGCCGGCGACCGCCCGCTCTTCCACCTCGCGCGGCCGCCCGGACGGGTAGTACCAAGACCAGCTATAGATTTCCATGCGGCCCAGCGCCCGGCGGCCCGGCACGAGGCATGGCCCTCGCCCGGTCGAGCGCGGCGGCCGGTGGTCGGCGGGCCCGACACGACGCGACATGGGGCAGCGATGCGGGCTTGGGCCCGACCCTCAAACGCATCGCGGCGCACGGCCGGCACGTTAAGAAAGGAGGCCTGGTGGCAAATATACTAGTGATAATATTGTACATATTTGGTATATTAGTCTCATATTTTCATACTTGGTATAATATTATACATATATTTGGTATAATATTGTACAAATATACCGAAAATCTGTGTAAAAATTATCATGTTTGAGTGTTTTTAAAAATCGGCCCGTGGGCCGACCGCGGCATCTGCATGGCATGGCGGCCGCGATTTGGCCCCGTGGGGCGGGCCTGGGCTCGGAGTCGGCACCGAGCCCGATCGCGGCCCGGCCGGGGGCAACGACGTACCCTTACGCACGGCATGGGCCGGCATGCGACGGCACGGCGAGCAGTACCGGGCCGGCCTGCACGACCCGTTGGAAATCTATAGCACCAGCGCATCGCCGGAGCGCACGCCGGATGACATCTCCCGGCGGGTCGTCGGCGGCGGCGGCCACACCGCGGCGGTAGAAGAAAATGGACGGGAGGAAGTACCCACGCAGTGTCCCCTGGTCGTCAATGTCGGACGGACGCTTCGTCTCACGAGGCGTCGGTCCCGCCAGTCGAACGAGCACGAGCTCGCGCCGGTGCACGGCGAATGCAGGCGTCCTCGTGAGGACAGGCGTCTGGTCCTGCGCCATTGCTTAGGACGCTGCTATAGATGTTGATACTTGTGCTGTCCCTTAAATAAAGGTTGCATCAATCATACAGCTCGATGCATGCACGGAACTCTGGTAAGGTAAACTGGCGCCTTCACCAAATTTATTTGGTACGTAGAAGGACTGTTGAGAGTGAAAAAAGAGCCACATTGACACGTCGCGGTCGGTCCTTACTTCAAGAATGACTTAAAGTCGTTTAGCAGCTTACGATGCAAACATAGTCAAATTTAAATTATTTTTTAAGAAAAATTTTATTAATAAAGCAAGCCACGGAATTTTTCTTTTGAAAATTTCTGTGAAATTTTTGAATAAGATGAGTGATCAAATTTGAGGATAAAAAGTCAAAATCGACTTTACAAATTAGGGGATGGAGGTAGTACGTATCAGTAGCTCCATAAGCGAATCGTGAGCTGCTAAGCGGCTTCGGCACCAAAACACCATGCTCCGTGGATGAAGCTCTGCAAAACATGTTAAACTACTAAAATGCCAAGCACTCACGGAAGTTTAGGGGTCTTTGGTCATAAAAGGTAGCTAAAAGTGACTAAAATTGTAAATGGGATAGCTACTTTAGTAAATACGCCAAATAGGGAACCACTAAACTTCAGAAGGGTCACTAGACTTTAGAGGAAAATGTGAAGAGAGAGAGGGAGGCTGAAAAGGGCTCCACGCTCCTCTCTCAATCCATGGTCTAGCACATGTCACAGTCAATTTAATCTGAAGGCATGTAGACGCGGCGAGGTCGGCATGAAGGTGAGAGAGGAGCAGTATGAGTATTTGCCTCGCGTACTACGGTTTGTTTAAGATAACCAAAGTCATCTCGTGGCGAAACCCTAGCACCCACGTTGGCCTCCTCCTGCCCCCTCCTTCCCTCACCGCCCTGACCATTGGCTCCTACCCTGCTCTGGCCTAAACACCTCCATCGCTATCAGGACCTAAACTGCTTTTCTCTCCGTCCCCACTACATGGCTGCCCTAACCACCTCTACAAGACCCTATAACCTTTCTGCCACACAA
The DNA here is from genome assembly GCA_015847255.1 of Hyparrhenia diplandra. NCBI lineage: Eukaryota > Viridiplantae > Streptophyta > Magnoliopsida > Poales > Poaceae > Hyparrhenia > Hyparrhenia diplandra. The sequence goes on along the minus strand of JADLZK010008238.1, from coordinate 4,483 downwards.
TCCTTCTAAGCCCACTTTCGGAGATGGAGATCTTACCTCACCAAAAATTGGAAAGAAGGGGATTTGGGGGCCTGCACGGGCTGCACTACTACTGAAGCTTTACGTAGAACGCCCCCCATTTACATTAGGGGCGGTTCTTGTTTCAGCGCCCCTACAGCGTGCGGCCGGGGGAGCAAAGCTCTGAGTCGCCCCTGCGAAGAAGGTAGGGGCGGGCGGGTTCTGAATCCCTATCAAGTAGTGGGGGCGGCTCGACATCCGGCGCCCCTAATGTTACGTCGTAGGGCGGGTTCGAAATCAACAACCCTGGCTGTAATGCTTGTAGGGGCGGTTCGATCCAAACTGCCCTATAGTGGTTACGTAGATAAGGCCGAACCATACACCTTCTTCCTCCTCGGGACACCCCACTCAAACTCGAAAAAAAAAAAGGTTGGGAGGCCTTGGGCTCCTCCCAAAAATTGCTCTACTAAGGGGGAGTTTTCAACTCAAATCCTTTGGTGGGAGGCTCAAAAAGGTAAGAAAAATGCTAATCTACCACTTAATTAGATTTTTTATGGTTAGTTGTGGAGTAATTTAAATTTAGCTTTCCTCTCACTTTCTATGGTGCTTGAGAGCTTTATATGGAGCAAAGTAGAGCTTAGGTTTGGGAAGTGCTAGTGGAGATTAGTAAGAGTATTGAGTTAGACCCATTTTTTAGTGGCCCTTACATGTGATTTTAGTGGAGTAATAAAAATAGGGTTTCATGTGTTCATGGTTGATGAACATGTGTTTTTAATTCTTAGTTTAAATTTCTAACAAGTTTTTCTCTCTCATATGATGTGCAAATGCGTTATTTTTTTTTTCTAAAATTATCTAAAATGATAACCTTTTAGTGTATTATACAACTTTGATATTAATGCATTTATTAATTTTAACCATTTGGGTTTTGCCATGCATATGTCACTACAGGAATCCGCTTCTTTGTCGAGTGCAAAGAAGTTTGCAGTGGCAAAAAGTCCGCACTTTCGGCCAAAGTTAGCATCTTTGCCGAGAGTGCCAAACAGACACTTCGACAAAGACTACTTTGCGAGTGCCGACGTGGCGATGTACCTTTACTTCGGAAAAGAATATCTTTGCGAGGCGAGCCGTCCGGCAAAACATACACTCGACAAAGGATAACGAGGAATTAGCGACCACGTTCTCAGTGACCTTTGCCCGAGTGTCAACGTTGAACACTCGGCAAACCGAGGCACACTTTGTCGAGTCTTTGAGCGTATATCGCCTTCGACAAAGCGGGGTCTTTGCCGAGTGTCAAACAACACTTCGGCAAACTATGCAATTTTTGTTTTTCGGCCCATATTTTTGTGTGGACTTGAATACGGTAATACATCTCATGTTCGGGATTTGGGACAATTTAAAGTTGTTTTGCTATATTCATGAATTATTTCTTTTTTTCTTGCATTTCTTGGACCACTCCAAATTTGAGCTGCGGTACATGAAATAATGGAATGTGGTCATTCAAAAAATGTTATTCATGATGTTTGGCATATGTTTGAAGCTCAATCCAGGGGACTCGTGTGAAATTACAACATTTATGTCGAACATGACGCAGTTACATGCGGGAAAGGTGTTTTTAAATTCCTATAAAATCAGCCTTGAAAAATCTGAGAAACAGCAAGGTGTCTTGTCATCTCATAGAGGAGAACTGGAAAGAATTTGAAAAGTTTGACAAGTTGGCGTCGGATTAACAAAACCCGCACATCTCAAACTTGATATCAAGTGTGGGAGATGTCCGGGTTTAGCCATCGTGACGCCGCCAACTTGCTCGAAACTTTTTCAAATTTTTCCCACAGCCTCCCCATGAGATGACAAGACACCACGTTTCGGATTTTTAAACTTCGTTTGATATAGAATTTAAAAACACCTTTCCCGTATGTAATCCCCGTCGTTCACACATAAATGTTCATAATTTCACACTAGTCCTCGGATTGAGCAAACATGGCCAAACATCATGAATAATTTTTCAATGACTACATTCCATTATTTCATGTACGATTCAAAATTTGGAGTGGTCCAAGAAAAAAAGAAATAATCATGAAATATAGCAAAACAACTTTAAATTGTCCCAAACTCTCATGAGATCGTTTCCACACAAAAATATGGGCCAAAAAAACAAAAAAATTATAGTTTGCCGAGTGCCGTTTACTCTTTCAGCGAAGACCGTGACTTGCCGAAAGTGCCTCGACGCGTGGCACTCGGCAAGGATATTTTTATAAAAAAAAAAAGACAGCTTTCTTGCCGAAAGTGCCTCATTTTCCTCAGCTTTCGGCAAAGGCGGCGGATAAATATTTTGCCCTTTCCTCTTCACATTCATTTGGCGCCAGCCCCGGCGCACCGCCACACCCTGCCGTCCCTCGCCGCCCCCCGGGACTCGAGATCCGGCCGCCCACCTCCATCGGACAGGCCCAGCGGCCCGGCCCAGGACCCAGCCCGCCGCGGCCGCTCCCGCCCGCCCGCGCCCGATCCGGCCCAGCGCCAGGTCCAAGCCCAGCCCCGGCCTCGGCCCATGCGCCCGCCCCGGCGCCAGAGCCACACCGCCGCCCTGCGCGCCCCCCCGGCCCGCCGGCGCCCTACCGCCCTGCCCACATTTGCCTGTGGCCCGGAGGGAGAGAAAGGGGGAGGTGAGGAGGAAGAGGGAGGAAGGGAAGGTGAGGGAGGAAGAGGAGGAAGGGAAGAAGAGGAAGAAGAGGAAGGAGGAGGAAGAAGAGAAGGGGAGGAGGAAGAAGGAGGAGGAAGAAGAGGAAGGGGAGGGGAGGGAGGAAGGAGGAGGGAAGAAGAGGAAGGGGAGGAGGTATACATTGCTATAATTTTTTTTTAAGTTACATTGTTATGATTTCTCAATAATAATATGTGTGGTAGTATATAACTAGATAAGGTTATTTTTTTTTAGTGTCATAGTAGTATATAACGTCGAAATGATTGGCCTTCTTTTGGTGCACAAAATCTTTTAGAGGGATTATACTATATATTTCTATTAAGTCTCCACAAAATTGAAACTAATTCTATATATATTTCTAGATGGCTTGACGTAATCTTCCACACTTAAGTCATAGGTAGATGTGGCCATCTAACGACCCCTAGGATTTGACCCTTGATCCAAGAAGTGCGCCCACCATATAGTGAAAATGTTCCAATAATAGTAAGTATTTGTATAATTAATTTGTCAAATATATTTGTATATGTATATTTACCATTTATATGAATTTTATATGTATGTTCACCAATTGACCAAATCACTTGGCTTAAACACACTCTCGTACTTTGGTGTTCAAGTGGTCGCCCAGCACTCACATCATCTTCATAGTGAATTAGGACAACAAATCCAATGTCAAATTAGCTTTTCCATAAGCCCCTAGAAGGAGAGGTGGAAATCCTATAAACATCTCGGCCCGGTTGGATCAAAGTCGATGTGAGCCGGCCGGCGGTTACAAAAATATCTTTGTCAAGGGATGTGTAAATCTAAGCTTCAAGAACATGGGTACACTCGCCTACATTCTCCTTTTTGTTGGATGAGCGGCTGGCTAAAGAAGTAGGAACCGCTTCATGTTGCGGGATTTGTTCTTTCAAACCGGCTCGGAGGAACCAAAATGATGTGGTGATCTCGATATGTTAATTTTGTCACGTGAAGCATACCTAGAGTGATGTGGTACTCTAAGGATGTTCTCATATTTTTTCCAATATTTACGGGTTCAACGGTATGACAACCTACAGGTTGTAGTTATTCATCCATTCTTACCCGAACAATGTCTCTGTTGGGTTATGTTTGGACATGGGTAATCCGATACCAGCGGCACTACGGATGGATATGGGCAAGGTGGGCGCTCGTAGATTGAATCCGGCGACATATCGGCGTGGATGCCCGCGTCGTCGATGGGCCATGTCGTCGTAGTTGTGAAGCAAAGGAGGATGTATTAGTGAGAATGTTGGTCTACATTTGGGAGATGCATGTGCATTAAAGATCGGTGACCTACACTTCACTCAATTTTTGGCTAGAAGGCCGTAGCGGTGAACTTGTAGTGAAGTTGTAGTATAACTTATAGCACCTTAAATTATGCACTTTTAAATTATGAACTTTTAAAATTAAGCAAGTTTTATGATTATATATGTCAATTTGTGAGATATGTGGATTATATATGTGAATTAGTGATATATGTGGTTTTATGATGTATATATGAAGCTATACGAGTACATGTATATGTTGATTTGCGGCAACAATCACGAAAGCGACAAAAAATGAAATTCCGAGCTTTTGCCGAGTGCGGCCTTTCGGCAAAGACAAACCTGCGATGGCGGGTTTGCGAGTGCACGTACGCGCACTTTTCGGCAAAAATGACCATAAATTTGCGAGTAATGTACTTACGTATTGCACTCGGCAAAGCTTACTCTGGGCAAAAATAAATACTTTGCGAGTTCGACATTTGGCACTTTCGGCAAAGCGTCATATGTA
>JADLZK010008237.1:0-128236 GCA_015847255.1 Hyparrhenia diplandra | reverse complement strand
ACTAGTTGTAATAAATTATATTATCTCCATATCAAATTATAAAGTCGTTTTTGTCTTTTTTTAAGATACATAGAATTTGCATTAGCAGTTCACAAGGAGATCTAAATCAAACGCCACTTGTGTAAGGACCTTGAGAATGACATATGTGCATGGGTCTCATGCGTTAGCTGTCCAACCTATCTCAACCTAATGCTTCAAACAAAGAAAAAATGGGATGAACCTAACCCCCTAACCAAACAAAAGTTAGGTACAACCCATCCCTAAAAATAGGGTTGGGTACCCATCCCCGATTCCGCAATTAATAGAGCAACTCCAAGAGAATTGGTAAAAGATGGCTAAACTCATGATTTAGCCAAGCAACTCCATGAGAATTGGTTAAAGAGGCTAAACTCATGATTTAGCCAACCTCTAAAATAGAAAGCAACGCTAAAAAAAAAAAAAACTCCAACAACCTTTCTAGTATGGCGAGACTAGATGGGTAGCGGCACATGCAAAGCCATATTTAACATGAGAGAAATCTAGGACATTGATAAGCTCATCTGTTGGAGTTGCTCTTAAACACATGCTAAAATGTCATGTTAACCAGAGAGCATTTCTCCTAGAATCCTACATTAATCAAGTTTCCAAGGTGATAATATTTTTGGCTATGGGTTGACTTCTTTTAAAGTTGTTTGATATTTTGGAAACCGAGACACTTTTGGTCTATATACACAAAAAAAATTGTCTCCTAAAATCATTTTTACTAGTAGTGTATCCTCCTTAGAACTCAACAAGTATTGTGTCACTTGTATTTAACTCCACTCCAAATTATAAGTTCACTTTTAACTTTTTTGTTCATTCATTTTGTTGTGTATCAAGATACACCCTTTAGTCCATTTTATCTATCTACTACGGCATATCAAGACTCAAACTTACCAATAATTAGGATAATGGTTTTTAACTATTATAATGCAACTTTTATATGATTATATTTGTAAGGAATTATACTATATAATGATTATAAGCTTATAAATATAAATAATATAATATACAACAAATGAATGGTCAAAGTGTAATCTAGAAGACTGTGTCATTCTAACTTGCACTATATATAATGGATCAGGGGGAATAGCAAAACCGATGTACCAAAAAAATTTAGAACGATTTATAATTTGGAATGGAGGGAGTAATAAATATGTTGAGAGCTTAACGTTACAGTAAATGATCGAAGTCTAAGAAGAACAACCATTAGCCTTTTTGAGGTTAAGTTAATTGATTTGAGTTTCAAATTTGATTTGATTACCTGAAAATGCCTGAAATAATCCTACACTTAATTATTGCACAAAAACTAGTAGACATCACAATATTACATTTACCACAGGCCCTAACTTTTCAGTGAGAGGCGGTGGCTGCCTCCCCTCGCCAAATTCAACAATGATACAGGCTTCGGACCCTCCCACGTACTTCCTTGGGCGTAGGATGATAGGAACTCCATAAGTTCCAATGGTTCATGTGAATGTGAATAACCTTTGATTTCTACCTCTTCAAATAAACTGAGATCAATGTCATCAATCTTGCGACTCTCTTTATTAAAATGACAAAGGCAAGACCACGGAGTAGGCGGCTGGAAATAAAAAGAGAAAGCAACATATCAATGCATTAATTAGTGGATAATATTGATCATAGTACTCATAAAATAACAAAGATTGCTTTTGTTGATGTGAGGTTCAGCTAGCTGTAATAAATCATATTCTCAACATTTCAAATTGTAGTTCGTTTTGGCGTTTTTATATACATAACCTTTACTGCATATTTATACACAATGTATATCTCTAGTTGCATAACAAAATCAGACGCCTAAAAAGGCCAAAACTACTAACAATTTAGAATGGAGGGAGTACATATATATATATGTAATTATTGCAGCCCCACACCTGCCGGTTTTACTACACAGGCAACAATCCCCCTTCCTACAAGGTCAGAAAAAGAAATGTTCACTAGCTAATTAAAGCACAAATCTTTTGTTTGGCAAAAAAAAAACTGAATAAAGATTTTCCCCGAAACTCAACCCCACCTAAAAATGAAATTAGGAAACTTTAAATTATCAAATAACAAGTCAAAGTTTGCAATCAAGCAATTGTACCCTAAACTTCTTTGCACTGTTGCATATTATAATATATATAAATCTAAAGGTTTTAGAAATTACCATTGGATGGGACTGATCAAATATGAGTACTCTAAACTTCTTCGTACCGTTGCTGCTCCTCAAGAGATGCAACATGATAGGAACCAGGGCATAGTCTTTCCAGTTTAAGCCTATGCTGATGCTCTTACACTTGGGCAGCTTATTAGTTTCATTCAAGAAGCTTACATACCTTGCTACACCTGTCATAAGTAGTTAAAAACAAATCGATCAGTTAGATAGTCAGAATAACAACAACCTCTGTTGAAATTTGCTAATGCGAAGTTGCGAACGCACCTCCGAAAGATAGATCGATTTCAAGTCCCAACTCATCCACTTCATCAAACTGTTTAGTCAGGGATGATGCCCCTTTAGAAGTTTTCAGTTGCCGGAGCGCTCGGCCAACATCAGCAAAACGATGGGCACGAGGGTCATAGGAACCATTCCAAGCTAGTTTCACAAGCTTCGGGGCAGAGATATGAGCCTCCATTGGCACATTGTGCAGCATGAGTTCTTCCAGTCTTGGTACCACGACCTCTAGCCGCCTTAGTCGGGAGACACCGAGCACCAATGTGTGTAACGAGTTGGAGTGCAGGGGAGACGTCTGAACAGGTAATCAGCTGCAAGAAAAGATCGAGGTCCCTCAAGCAGGGGCACTGTGTGCTCACGAGGGCTGTGAGATCGCTACCTTCCATGAGGACGAGAAAGCCACTTATCTTCAGGAACGTCAGTGCCGTGAACAGGCAGTTGCCAGATGCCTGGATCATGAGGCGGAGCCGCGGTGCCATTGTATTATAAGAGAGCTGGATTCGTTTGGCTCGTTCACACGCGGGAAGCTCGAGCACTGCCTCTGCAGATTCCCCATAGGGGAGCAATGAACAGGCACATGGAGAGAGAGCTCCCCACCACGTGCTCCGCCGCGAAGTGGAGCCACGGCGCAATGCGGCCGGCCCTGAAGACGGCGATACCGTAGGCGCAGAGGGAGATGCTGAGGCGCTCGAGGGTTGGGGCTGAGTATCCGGCGAGGGCAGCGTCGACGGTGTCCACGAACGAACCTGATGTCGCCGCCTCGTCGAGGCAAAGCTCGGGCAGGTGCGCCCAGACGTGGCGCCAGCGGCGGGACAGCACGCTGGTGCGCGCCGCGGCGTAGGCGCAGCCGAGGCGGACCAGGATGTCGTGCAGCAGCTCGTCCGGGAGGCCGCTGATGCTGTCCTCGCCGGAGCGACGGGAGCGGCGCTGATCCGCACGACCCATTGGAGTGGGATCGGCGAGACTTTGTTTCTTGGATTTGGGGATTCAGGTTTGCGAGGTTGGAGTTCTTGGAGAAGGGCGGATCGATTGACAACACGTAATAAGAAGGCCTCCAGTTAGGTTTAGCTTATTTTATTGGCAGATTGGACTGGACTTCGTCTTGCTTGTGGCCTTGTGGGCCCCTATTGATTTGGGGTGTCAAAACACATGACAAAAAGCTTTTTTTTCCCACTTTTCCTATCGGTGAGGTGCCTGATCCCCACGCGATTTCAGGCGACCGCTTCCCCGTCGTCTTCCTCAACTCCGGTGGCTCCTCCACCCTATCCCCTCCCTCCCCTCGAGCATCTCCTCCCCCTCCCCTCCCCCCTACCCTCTCCTCTCTATGAGTTGTTCTTCCTATAGAAAGCTCTGTGATCTGTTTTTTTTTGTGGGAGAAGATGGTGGATGCCGCGGACGCTAGGGGGTTCGGCTGGAGCTCCGGTGAACCCTAGCGCCAACGTCGGGGTGGTGGTTGGTGGTGGGGAGCGCGGAAATAGAGGGGCGTGAGAGGAAGAAGATGAACAAAGTCGGCTAATCACGAGTGTTCATTTCGCACACTACTACAAAATTGATTTTTCTGTGGTGTTTCGATTTTATTTTCCATGGCGGGCATTTGAGAAAACCGCCACGAAAAAATAGGTGGTCCGCACCACCCGGCCCGGGAAAAACCCGCCACGGTTGTCGATTAACCGTGGCGGCATTGTAAAAATAACCGCCATTGTTAATCCTTTATTAACCGTGGCGGGTATTGTAAAATAACCGCCACGTTGTCGATTAACCGTGGCGGTTTTTATAATTTGCCCGCCACGGAAAATTAGGCCCAAACCGAGCCCAATACTAGCCCAAGCACCATCCCTAAGTATATATATTACCAAAGACTTATTCACTCCCCACCTACCCTCCTCTCTCTCTCCCTCATTCTCTTGTCCCGACACCCTCTCTCTCCCCTCCCGATGGGCGCGAAGCTCCCTCTCCCTCCCATGCCACTCGCCGCGGCTGCTCCCTCCGCGGCGGTCGGCTTCCCCCGACATCCACGCCGGCGGCTTTGGCGCTGAGATCCTGGGCGGCGCGGCGGAGATCCAAATACGTGCGGAGATCCCATGCGGGCGGAGATCGACTATCCTCTACTCCAAGATAGCAAAGGTATCATTGTAATGTGCATGATCATTTCATTCCTTACTACTATGCGGTTAGTGCATATAGTACATGCTTATTAGGGTCATGCATGACAAATGAAAGTTTTAAATTCATTTGCTACCACTATTGCTTGGATAATTATATGATCTAGTGGTTTGTATATGAATTTGTTCATGAGCTAGTGATCCCAAGTACTTGATCTATTTTGGAATGCTATCAAGTGACAAGTACAACATTGACAAGATAACCCTTTATGAGGTGTGAAGAAGCTTGTCATTGGATCAAACCGGACTTGGAAGCTAAGGCAATTCATTTTAGTTCAAGTCAACAAGAAAGAAGCTCATGGAATCAATCTAGTTCAAGAATTGGATACAATTGACAAATATCTTCAAGTGGCTACCACATTGCAAGATATATCATATTCCTACAAGTGGTATTCTTGCTCACACTCAAGTGGTACTTAGTGTATCAATGGTGGTTCCACAAGTGATCCTCAACTTTAAGTGATCAATTCAAATCAAGAAAGCTACCCTCACCGACAAGAGCTCAAGTTGTTCAAATGGATTGACATATGCTTTGACATAGGGGGAGGTGCCCCACCTCAAGATCAAGGTCAAGGATCCTACGAGTAACTTACATGTGGCATTTCCTTGTGGTTTTCATGCTTCCACATGTGAGAGTTACAAGTGGTGTCATTCCAACATATGGTGGTGTCCATCAAAAATAAAGATTCAAGACTCAACCATCTATCTCTAGTAGCACGCTTTGTATCAAATGAGGCATACCTTTTATGAAAATTGATGACAAAGGGGGAGAGATTGGAACAAAGATATGTATGGGGAGAGAATGGAACATGGACATGGACCATGAGGGAGCAAGATTGAAGAATAGAGGAGGATCAAAATTCTTGGACAAAAGAGAAGCACACAAGTTGGGGAGCAAGCTCATGAACTTGTCTGATTGCATTTGATATGTGCATATTCATGTACTTGCTTGCATTTGCATAAGTTTTTAAATTTTATATGCAATGCTTGTGTGGTGTATGCTAGTTATAGCACTTGATTGATGATATGATAACTAGCATGCATAGGTTGTGGCTAGACATATATATGCTTCATGAAAATCAAGAACCATTACATATAATGTTGATCTCACATGGTATCTTGAGTTTTGATGTATGTCTAGTTACTTGGATGATGCTAAGGATGAACTTCAATTTTGCAACTCCGATTGGTATCACGCTTCAAAGGTTTATCCTATACACCTTAGCATCACTTTGTAGTGTTAACCCTCCCAAAATTTTCATATTTATGTATGTGTGCAAACCTTGAATTCAAATCAATTGGGCACACATATAGGGGAGTTACCACTACCAAGTCGGGTTTTATGGTGCTTATCCAAATCTTGACATTGAGCTTAAATGTTGGATAAGTGACATAAAATCCAAACCAAGTTAGCAATTTATACTTGTATGAAGTGCTAACTTGGAATTAAATCTTCAATTCCATATCTTTGTAGTGTTGCCATCAATTACCAAAAAGGGGGAGATTGAAAGGTCTCTTGTGGTTTTTGGTAATTGAGTGTCAACATTAGGTGAACTAATATGTGTGATTGAGATAATACACAGGAGATTAGTTCACACGTGATGGTGCAATGATGGAGCTTTATTGCATATGAAACATGACATGGTGTCATGTGACCAAGGTGGTGAAGATCAAGACAAGGCTTGGCTTGATGGACCGTTGCAAGTGTGAAGGGCAAGTCGAGGCAAAGGAAGCGATGGACCGCGAGGCGCTGGAAGCTTGGGCAAGACTTGGCGCCCGACGGACCGACGCAACGGTGAAGAGCAAGTGAGGTCAAGATCGATGGACCAATAGTGTCACGTGATGATATGAAGTGGATCATATCATTTGGTGATCGTGTTGGTGCATGTGTTGCATCGGCACTTGGAGATGGAGCGGAATGGAAATGCGCAAGGCAAAGGTATAACCTATAGGGCATTTCATTTCGCCGGTCATTGGTGCTTAGAGAAGTTTATGACCGGATTTAGGATAGATGGCCGTACTATCAAGAGGGGCAAACTTGTTTGCATATCGGTCATCTAGTGCCACTTGAGCGATCTAACTTTGCGATGTGTTAGGATCGAGTGGCGTGGTAAGAGCAAGAGAAAATCCTTTGAAAATGATTGTGAAAATGCTAACACACATGTATATGGTGATGTACACTTGGTGGTGTTGGCACATTTGCAAAGGAGAAGTTATTTCGGTGTTTCTCGGACACTTAGACTGCTCTTAGAGTGTAATACTGCTTTGATCCATTGTGAGTTGGATCAAGTAACCATGTGGGTTGTGTAGCTCTCTGAGTAAGCTTTCCATAGAGTCCAAGATCATCGAAAACGGAGTTCGGATGAAGGAGATATCGCCGTTTTACGAGCGATGTGGTATGACCGGACGCGGTGACCGGACCCGCGACCGAAGCATGCAAGATCGACCGGACGCACCGGTGTGGGTTCCGGTCAAAGAAACAGAGAGCATGTTTTCATGGTTGTTCTCGGGGGAGGACGGACGCATGCACCGAACTCGTGACCGACGCATGCGGGGTTCTAAATTTGGCAGTTTTGGTTTGTCAGTTGTGACCGGACTCATGCATGAGTCCGGTCGGCGCGTCCGGTCACCTCGCAGAAACACCCCAACGGCTCTATTTTGGGTTGTGGCTATAAATAGATGGGGTGGCCGGCCATGGCTGGTGCTTAGCACCTTGGGGACTTTGTGTCCATGCTTGAGAGTGCTTGAGAGCCCTCCCACTCACTTGTGATTGATAGAGTTTATCCAAATCAAAGTGAGGAGTGATTCTAGTGCATTCGCGTTGAGAGATCGCATTCGTGGCACTAGGTGATCGTGTTGCAAGCCGGTGTGCTTGTTGCTCTTGGAGGTTGCCACCTCCTAGACGGCTTGGTGGCAAGAGGCTTCGTGAAGCACGCAAGGAAGCTTGTGCGGTGCTCGAAGGAGGATTTGTGAGAGGTTCGTGCTCACCTCGCGGGGATCGCGAAGAGCGACACTACTAGAGCGTGTCGGTGAGTACCTCCCTTGTGCGTGTGGTGTCTTGCGGTGCCTTGAGAGGCTCACTTGAGAGTGGTGTCTTGCGGTGCCTTGCGGGGCGTGCCTTGAGGGGCAAGTGATCGGAGAATCACACCGAAGAACCATCTAGGTGAAACACCAAAGGAACCACCCAAGGTGTTGGTCGACACAACGAGGAGTAGGGGAAGTTGGCAAGCTTCCCGATACCTCAGTAAAAATCACCGGTGTCAACTTGTCTACTCTTCTCTGGGTTTGCATTCTCCAAATCACAAGCTTCAGTATTTACATTTCATATATACATTGTGCTTGTGCTTGTGGAGTAGCTCTTGCAATTACTAGCTTGTGTAGCTTGTTAGTTGCTTTGCTTAGTTTGTGTAGCTAAGTAATTTGAGCCTTTGGGTTAGGCGTGTGTGTAGGATCTATGGACGCCTAGAGGGGGGGTGAATAGGCGTGACCTGTTAAAACTTTCTGCAAAAGTACAACTTGAATGCAGTAAGAACGCTTGCCGGGCAATCGCCTTGCAACAAAAGCGTGCACTGCCGCTGACAACCCCGATAAGTAATGAAGATGAACAAATACTTGAAATAAAGCTCTCTTCAAGATAAACAGTAGAACGAGATAAGCTACAGCAGTGTATATGTAGAGAGCTTAAGAACGAGGCAACTCGAACCAAGGGGGTCAAACCCTAGAACAGAAATGTAGATGCAGTAAAGTAAATAGCACAAGGTGACACGAGATTTGACCCGTGGTTCGGCGTCGCCACCAAGGCTGGCCTACTCCACGTTGTTGAGGTTGCCACACTAGGCTTGGCTCACCACAGAGGCTAGCCTTTTCCCTCGTTCACAAGTCTAGGGAGTGAACCCTAGAGATGTGGGGTGATTTTCTTGATTTAGAACAAGGTTACAAACCTCCCTAGGCTGCCACACAAGTTGGCAAGCTCTAGGGCGACGCCTAGCCGGCTAGGAGCAAGCTCCAAGAGTAACAAACCCTAGCACACCGGCCAAACGCGAACCAAATGCTCTTCCAAGATGGGGAACGTGTAGATCCGATCTCCAATTGCAGTTTTCCCTCTTTTCCCTCAAGTTTTGATGGTTGGATTCGAGATCTCACTTGGGGAGTGGAGGTGGAGCAATGGAGGAGAGAGAGAAAGAGCTCAGGTCAGTCTGCTTCGAAAAAGAACGATTGGAGAAGAAGCAGTGACCGTTGTGACGGACAGAAAGGGTATTTATACCTCTCTCGTACAAATTGATCGGAAACAGCACGACACTTAATCGCCGGTAATAGGCGCAGCACGCCAAACTCACTCACGCTGCGGCCTTCGGCCAAGGCTCCACCAAATGCATAAAAAGTAGATCATGTTTTTTGCCGGGTGTTTTTGTGGTGAGGTGAAGGTTAGGTGGTAGGTGTTGAGCATTTGATTCGACAAGGTTGAACAGATGTGCTAGAATCCCTCTTAATAGTATGGCAACCCTAAACTCAAATATGAAAATAAAGACTTTGCTGAGTTGGGGTCGCCTCCACTGTCGAATGTTTGCACCTACAACCTGAACATTAATATCCCCTCTTAATTCCTGCATGTCATCTTAGTCAAATTCATTAGTTCCCTAATTTGGTGGTCATCAACGCCAAAACCCCACTTTAGGGCTCGATTGCACTTACAATCTCCCCCTTTTTGGTGATTGATGACAACCCAATTAGAGCTTACAAGAGATAAGTAATAAAAGTCAGAAACTTTTTGCACCAAGGATGTAGGGACCTCCCCTAAATATGTGATTTGGATTTGAATTTCCATTTTGACTTGAAAGGTCGACAATCACATTTTAGGAGTGAATAGGGGTCTCCCCTATATCCTTGCTCGGCTGTGGGTGTGTTTGAAACAAGTGTCACAGAATAGTCGTGATAGAAAATGCAACATGACGCTTTTAAAGCACACGAGAAATTGATCACCACAGATGATGCGCTGCACGCCGTGATGTGCGGCGCACCGGCCATGGTTACTCATGCGATCAACTCATCATCACATTCTCACAAAGAAGATAACAGATAATAACCCAACAGTAATTAAGCTAGATGACAGAATAAAATGTAACTCCAACAGATCGAACGGGGTTTGATACAAAGAGCGTCAAATGAGTGGCACTTATTACATAAAATAGTTTTGTTCGAACTCTCAAACTCTCAAGCTAACTAAAGCGACTTTCGAATGGATCTGCGAAGATCAAACAAATAGGGGCGTCGAAAAAGTTGACCCCTCTAATTTTCTCCCCTTTGGCATCAAGTACCAAAAGTAGAGAAAAGAAGAGAAAGATCACTCACTCCTCATCTGCGGTGTCCGGCCAACCCGGTCCCCGCCAATATCATCAACCTGAGTGTGCCTGAAATGTGCCGACTCCTCCTCATCGTGACTCTATGACAAAGACGCCCCGCACGGTGAGTAGTGGCAGTGAAGTGTGTGGACCGAGTGGAGCGACGAGGCGCAACTGGCTGAGGCTCCTGGTACTCCTGAGACTGATGGTAGGCCTGTTGTGCTGCACCAATGGGCTGCTCCCACCAGCCTAGAAAGAGGATCGAGTAACCCTCTCCGAATGGTCATCCTTTGGAAAACCGAGGTACCTCAATGCGGGTGGTGGTGGTACAGGAGGCAGTGGTGCTAGGCCCTCACGCTCACGAGTGCTGCGAAGTGTCTCTCTCACCTCCATCCTGGAGTCATATGCCATCCGAGAGGCATAGGAACAAAGTCCAAATATAGCCCTCATCCGCCTTTCACCTTTTTCTTCAGACCACTACTGCTGCCCCTATGGTGTGGCTTGAAACGAGAGGACTCTGGAACATCCTCACGACCCCTGGAGAACCCATCTCACGCTGTTGAGCTGCAAATGCCTCTCTTTCCCTCCTTGCGCCAGAGGGCATGGCCTTCTCAATGTTGTACACATTGTGATACTCATCCTTTGGAAAGACCTTGCCTGTCACTCTCTCAATCATAAACATCAGATAGGGGGCATAGGGAAGGTGCCTCCTACCATTGTTCATAGCATGTGACAGCTGGACCCACATGAACCTAGGAACATTGAATCTCCTCCCGAGTGTATCTTGTCAAGCACATTCCTAGTGTAGGCATTGACATCGAAGCTGCACACCGCCCTTTGGATCAATGGTGACCCCGATCGATTGTTCAACACATAGTAGAGATCCTTCAAACCACTCCCCGCTAGCCGTGGTCAAGTTTGGGTGCCCGAATAGGTGTCTCACCTCATCTATCTCAAACGGCCTACCGCCATGGAGGTCGCCAAAGGTCCCGTGAGTAGCACCAAAACCTAAGATCCGACAAAAGCTCTTAAAGCTGATCCTCGTAGTGAATCTTGTCACCATCCAATGCATCACATCATAGTCCCGATCCCGTAAGTAAGTGGCATGAAACTGACTTAGGATCTCTCTGTTCCAATCATAGTGAAAGGACATAATGTCAGTGAGATCAAACTTGCCACACGTCTCAATAGCAGAGTTGAAAGTTGGATTGTTCTTTGCAGCCATAGCACCGAAGTCAATGTAATACATCCTAACAATCATGTTCTTCTTGTTTGGCCGTTGAAGATGCGGAGAGATAGAAATCAATGAAACTCATTCCGAACCTCGGATCAACACCCCCTCGCATCCTAGGAAGATCATAGGCTCTTTTCTTCCTTTCCTCTTTTTGGATCGCTCTTTCACTGCTATCGTAGTTGGTGATTGGATGCACAAAAGTGTTGACAGTGCTTGCTCAGGCTAAACTCACCCTCAACCGGCACCATGTACTCATCATCAAAAGTCGTGATGTGTTCGAGTTCCCCTCGAATACCTTGATCCACAATGGTATGTCCAATCGGCTGGAATACATCTTCGCCAGGCCTTTATTCCCTTGAGCTTGAGCTGCCCACATCACCTCTCGCCCCTCGCTTGTGCGTGAACGAGTACGCTCCACAGCCTTTCTTTTGCCTCTTTGATCCCTTCCTCCATCCATCTATGCAATACAAGAGTCTCGCTATTAGAACCTGTTTTGAGCGTAATTCAAACACAGCTATAGGTGGGACTTAAAATGCAGAGAAATACTGAAATTTGACCGGTTGGAGAAGGATTTTTCAACCTTCCGCGGCATTTGCCGCTGCCAAAGCCGCGGCAACCGGCTGCCGAGATTTCTCCTCTAGTCAAAGAACAGTTTTGCTAACTATTTACTTCCTATCTATAGTAGTGCTTGACACTCTCAACAAATTCAGATAAGCAAGATATCAAAATGGGCCTGTTTCTCCAAGAATTTAGTTTGAACTTTTACTAGGATTATTAAGCAATTTCGATTCCTGAATCTAATCGATTTGAGAGTCACATTATTCAATGAATCGAGGGATATTTGCTGTTTTGAATCAGCTAAGGATGTAAATCCTATTTGGGGACGGCGTTGCTGCACCCTCCCCCTTATTCGAAAATTGGTGACTATCAAATCCATTCGATTCAACTATCAAAACTCCTTTCTAACGCCTAATAAACATTCTATGAACCGTAATCCATGAAGAACATAGCCGCATTGCATAGATCGAGGTGAATCCATTCGGTTTAGGGTTAGGCACCTTGGTCAAACGTTGAATGGAGAGGGAAGAAGAGAAGGGGAGCCGGCCAAGGCCCCCCCGACCGCAGCCTCGACGAGAGGGGAGGGCGGCCGCGGGCGGGCGCTGCACTGCCGGGCAGCGGCGCGGCCAGCAGTGAGGAGAGACGACGACGGCGTCCGCCCCGCGGGACCGAGAGGAGAAGAAAGGGGCACGGGATGCGCGTGGTCTAGGGAGAGAGAAGAGTTACCGCGTGGGCTAGAGAGATAAGGGTAAAGAAAGAAACGGGCCCAAAGAATTAGAAAGAAGACGGATTCAGCCGACAGAAAACACTAGGCGCCGACTTTTTGCTGTTCCGGCCGCTGCTTGCCACAAGAACAATCAATCTTCTTCAGATTTATGTGCCTCAAATTTGACTCTCTGCTTTCGAATGGCTAAACAGCCTCCCTATCTTATGGCCGAAACACACAAATAAACAAAACCATGGTCATGAGCATAGGGTTCTTTTTTCAAAACACTTTGAAATACTGAATTTAATAAATTTCATAAAGATTTGCCTACTCATGCTAGTAGTCATCAATTGCATGATAGAGTTCAAGCCAGGTTACGAGAATCCAAAGATATTAAGTTCACTACGCAAAAGCACGTAACCTTGCCTCGTCGAGAGGTTTAGTGAAGATATCGGCTAGTTGTTTTTCGGTGCTCACATGGCGACTGCGATATCTCCTTTAGATTCGTGGTCTCTCAAGAAGTGATGACAGATGTCTATGTGTTTTGTTCTAGAGTGTGCTACTCGGGTTATTTTAAGAGCTTGATTGCACTCTCGTTGTCACAAAGAAGTGGTATCTTTGTGAAATGACATCCGAAATCCTTTAAGGTTTGCTTCATCCAAAGTAGTTGAGCACAACAAGCGCCGGTTTTTAACATACTCGGCCTCGAGGTGGATAAGGCTACACAATTTTTGCTTCTTAGAGCTCCAGGACACCAAGGACCGCCCAAGGAATTGACATGTCCCCGAGGTGCTTTTTCTATCTACTTTACAACCGGCATAATCGGAATCCGAATAGCCAAGTAGATTGAACTTGGAGCCCTTGGGATACCACAAGCCAAGGTTCGGGGTGTGCACTAAATATCTCAAGATTCTCTTAACCGCCACATAGTGACATTCTTTCGGATTGGCTTGAAATCTAGCACACATGCACACACTAAGCATAATATCGGGCCTAGATGCACAAAGGTAGAGAAGAGAGCCGATCATGGAGCGATATACCTTCATGTCCACGGCTGGACCCTTCTCATCAAGATCAAGATGTCCATTACTTGGCATAGGAGTGTTGATAGGCTTTGCCTTTGCCATGTCAAACTTCTTCAACATATCGTGAGTGTACTTAGTTTGACACACAAATGTTCCTTCCTTCAATTGCTTGACTTGAAATCCAAGAAAGAACTTTAGCTCACCCATCATGGACATCTCAAATCTCTTTGTCATCGTCCTACTAAATTGCTCAACATACACATTATTAGTACTACCAAATATTATGTCATCGACATATATTTGGCACACAAAAATATCATTTCCAACTTTGTGTGTAAAGAGAGTAGGATCAGCTTTGCCTATTTCAAAGCCTTGTTTGAGCAAGAATTCCTTAAGGCATTCATACCATGCTCTTGGTGCTTGCTTAAGCCCATAGAGCGCCTTTTGAGTTTGTAGACGTGGTTGGGAAACCGGGGATCTTCAAAACCCTGGTTGCTCAACATATACTTCTTCTTGTAGTGGGCCATTAAGAAATGCACTCTTGACATCCATTTGAAAAAGCTTGAAATCATGATGAGCAAATGCTAGAAGAATGCGAATTGCTTCTAGTCTTGCTACCGGTGCATATGTTTCATCGAAATCCAAGCCCTCTACTTGAGTGAAGCCTTGAGCAACCAATCTTGCCTTGTTTCTTGTCACCAACCCATCTTCATCTTGCTTGTTGCGGAAGACCCACTTGGTACCGATAACATTAGTCTTGGGTCTTTCCACCAAGTCCCATACTTGATTTCTTTCAAAGTTGTTGAGCTCTTCTTGCATGGCCAACACCCAATCCGGATCCTTGAGAGCCTCATCTATTTTCTCGTGGTTCCAAACATGAAACAAAAAGAGTAATGTTGACAAAAGGTAGCTAAATGAGATCTAGTGGTCACTCCCTTTCGAAGACTCCCAAGGATATTGTCAACAGGATGATCTCGTTGTATGGTTTGTCGGGTCGTGGATGTTCAACCCCATTTTCATCTTCTTCTTCTTGATCTTCCTCATAGTTGTCATCAGCCTCTAGGATTGGTGAAAGATCAAGTGGCTCAATAGGTGGAGTAGAAGTTGGATCACCGGCCGTTGAGGCAGGGGCGCTGCACGTTGCCGCTGGTGGGTGCAAAGACTTGCCGCTTTGGATGCTTCCAAAGCAGCGTGTGCTGCACTTGATCTTGGAGTATGTCACCGAAACTTGTGCAACAAATGCTGGTGGATCCTCTTCATCGAGCAACTTGACCCTCTTGTGGTCGTGCGTCGCCAATTGCCAATTGCTTGATTGCTTCACAAGGTGGATCCTCCTTTCCTACAACATCTTTATCAACTTGCTCTACTTGAGAGCCATTAGATTCATCAAACGTCATCTATTGTGACTTCAACCCTCCCTTGGGTTTTGTTGAAGACACGATAGGCATGTTCGCTTGAGCCATAACCAAGAAGAAAACCTTCATCAACTTTTGGTGCAAACTTAGAGGTTCGGGGCTTTTGTTAAGAATAAAGCACTTGCACCCAAACACCCTAAAATATGACACCTTGGGCTTGTTACCGGTTAAGAGCTCATATGAGGTCTTCTTAAGTTTCTTATGTAAGTAGAGACGGTTGATAGCATGACAAGCGGTGTTGACGGCCGCACCAAAAGATATCCAAGTCTTGTATTCATCAAGCATCGTCCTTGCCATCTCTATGAGTGTTCGGTTCTTCCTCTCTACCACACCATTTTGTTGAGGGGTGTATGTAGCTGAAAATTCATGCTTGATACCCTCTTCATCAAGAAATTCTTCAACTAGGGTGTTTTTTGAATTCGACCCATTATCACTTCTAACTTTCTTGACAAGTAGGTCAAACTCTCTTTGTGCCCTTCTAATGAAAGTCTTCACCTTTTCTTGTACCTGGCACTTATCAGAAACAAAGAACACCCAAGTGAAACGGGAATAATCATCAACAATAACTAAACCATATTTGTTACCCCCGATGCTAAGGTAGGCCACCGGTCCAAAGAGATCCATGTGTATCAACTCTAGAGGTTGAGTGGTGGTCATCACGCTCTTTGGTGGGTGAGGTGCGCCTACTTGCTTCCCAAACTGGCAAGCGCTACAAATCATGTCTTTATCAAAATCAACATTTGTTAGTCCAATGATGTGGTTGTCTTTCTGCAGCTTTGGCCAAGTTCCTCATGCCAACATGTGCTAGACGGCGATGCCATAACCAGCCCATGCTAGATTTTTGCCATTAGACGGTCTCAAGCTTAGTATTACTTTTGTTGAAATCAACCAAGTAAAGCTTATTCTTGAGTTTGCCTCAGAAAGACAACAGAGGAATCCTCCCCGCGAAAAACTTCCACACCAACATCCGTGAAGAGACAATTGTAGCCTTTCCCACACAATTGTGAGATTCGACAACAAGTTGTATCCCAACGAATCAACATGCAAGACATCCGAAATATTGTGATCGTAGTAATAGCAACTTTACCAAGACCCATCACACTTCCTTTAGCGTCATCTCCAAATCGGATGATGTCATTTGGATCAAGACTAGGAGAGTATGATGCGAACATACTCCTTTCTCCTGGTCCATATGATTTGTACATCCACCGTCCAAGCACCCAACTTGATCCACCGGAGGAGTATGCCTGCAAAACAAGTTTAGTTCACAAGTTTAGGCCCCCAAGACTCTTGGGACCTTTCATGTTAGTCACAAGAACTTTGGGAACCCAAATAGAGGTATTGTGATACGCATTTCTATCTCTCGCTTACACACTTTGCATACACCTCCCCTTGTCTGTTATGTCTCGCCTCAAAACATGAGCTAGACCCTTGTTTTGCCTTTAGTTCTCTCATTTGATACAAGTTGCTTCTTGGCACAGCCTGGATAGTGTTTCTTGATCTCTGGACATCAGTCTTTGGCTCGAAAACTTGTCCCTTAATCTTGTTCGAGGAAGCGTAAGAATAGCGGATGGCCTTCCCTTTTGGTGGGGCGCGCGGCATCGCCGTGCTTCATCATCGGCAAGACCGCCGCGCTTTGGGCGGTTGTACCGCTTCGCACCGCCTTTGTGTCACACTCGTGCGTATTCCTCTCTGTATCTACTAGTCCACTGCTCAAGAACTGAACACATTCAATTCCATTGATTACCTTTCGGCCATTTGTTTTATTTCCTTGTTTGTGTCCAAGTCCATCCTTGATTTTAGGATTTCTCTCATCAATGTATTGTGGCTTCTTTGGCTGATTCTCTTTGCCGAGGAAGCCTTCTTGCTGTTTTGACATTCCTTTTCTATCAAGGTGTTGAGCCTAATGATCTCTTTCTTCATAGTTTCCATCTTTGCAAGGTTAGTGGCATAAGCATTCATATCAACATTAACACATTTACCACATCCTTGACTAGTGGAGGAAGTAGGGATGTCCCTTGTGGTAGGATTATGTGAGTTGCTCTCCCAAAGAGTGCTATATTGTGACTCAAGTTCCTTGTGCTTTTCTTTGCAAGACACAATACTTTTCATCGAGTGTCACAATTGCCTTCTTAGTGAGAGCATGGTTCTTTTGCTCATTAGCTAAGCCTTTGCGCAAAAAGTTTCCATCTCACTTAATTCTACTACATGAGCTTCCTTTGCGAGCAACATATAACTTTTCCAATTTTGTGAGATCTTCATCTCTTGTTGCTAGCTCGGCTTGAACATCTTCTAATTCCTTCACTAATTGAGTGATGAAAAGTCTAGTCTTTGGATCTACATTCTTTGTGATTCTAACATATTCTTCATCATCACTAGATCCACTTTCATCACTAGAACTTTCACTAAGATCACTAGAGTCATCACTATGATGAGAAGAGGATTTGGAAGTGGATTTTACCTTCTCACCCTTTGCCATAAGACAAATGTGAGGGGAGATATCATCATCTTCATCATCGGTCAAGTTGTTGAAGAGCCTTGGTGTTGAAGATGTCTCTTGCATAGCCAATGTGGCAATGTGCACTTCCTCTTCACTTGACTCCTTGGTTGAGTCCCATTCATGACCGATGTGAGCTTCTCCCATGGATCTTCCCTTTCTTTTGTAATCTTGCTTCTTTTTCTTTGCCATTGTCTTTCTTGTAGTTGTTGCCTTTCTTCTCATCCGGACAATCGGCAATGAAATGATCGGTGCTTCCACAATTGAAGCATGTTCTCTTCTTTTTGTTGGGAAACTTTCTTGGCACCATTTTGAAGCCATTTGCTTTCATCCCTTTCCCCTTTCCCATACTTCTTCATGAATAGAGCCATGTCATCAATCTTTTCAAAATCAGCCCCATCATCTTCATCTTCACTTGAGGATGATGTGTTGTCGATATTTTCTTGCATCTTCTTCATTTCCTTGGATTGACTTGTAGATGCTTGCTTGCTGCCCTTGGTCTTGTGTGATGATGAGATTGATTTGCTTGCTTTGCTTGCCTTGAGAGCAACTTCTTTGATTTTCATTCCATCAAGCTTGGCTTGCAACTCTCAAGCTTTTTCCATTCATTTGCTTCCTCTCTTTGCATGTCGAAGGTAAGCAATCTACCAAGCACATCATTTGGAGTGAAGTGCTCAAATTTCTTCTTGTCTCTAATCAAAGTGACCACAGTTTCATTTCTAGGAGCATAGGCTTCTAGCATCACTTTTACCACCTTGTGATCATCTAGCTCCTCATCTCCATATCCTCTAATCTTTCCAACCAAGACCATCAATCTATCAAACATCTCTTGTGCCCCTTCTCCCTCAACTATCACAAACCGGTTGAGCTTGGCCTTCAATAAGTCAATCTTGGCTTTTCTCACTTTATCGACACCTTCATGTGCAAGGATCAAAGTGTCCCAAATCTTCTTTGCCACATTCACATTCATCACCCTATTGTACTCATTTCCATCTAGAGCACTTAGGAGGATGCTTGTGGCTTGACCGTTGAGGTGGGCTGCAATCATCTCTTCATTTGTGGGCGACTTGGGGTTCACTGGAGGCTCATATCCACTGCACACAATATCCCAAAGACCGGGGTGAATGCCATTAAGATAGGCACTCATCAAATGTTTCCACTTGGCATAGTTTGTCCCATCAAAGTGAGGCAACTTCCCCGCGGGAACATTGATGAATGACTTCTTTTCACGATTAGAGAAAAGAGAATTATAGTTAAAGGATATGGCTACAAATTTGTTGTTGTTGCTGCTGCTCCCTTCCTTTTTTTTTTTTTCTTCTCATTTTTCTTGCTCTTGGTGGAGTATGAAACATCATCATCACCATCATCGGAGCTACTTGATAGCTCACTAGACAATGCCTCTTCCTCTTCCTTCTTCTTTTCTCTCATTTGCTCTCCTTGCTGCTCTAGCTTCTCGAGTGGCCTTTCTTTTGCTCTTTGCTTGTTGAAGCTTCTCGGCAAGCTTGATACTAGCTTGCTCTTCAAGCTTCTTTTTCTCTCGCTCTTCTCTTCTTGCGTCTCTTCTAGCTTTCCTTGCTGTGACTCGCTCGTGGTCGGTGGCTTCTCCCTTGACCGTGCTCTCGCTAGCTGTACTCAAGGAGATGTCCTTTATTCTTTGCTCTCTCCATCGTTATTGGTGTGACGACCGGACTTCCCTCCTTTCTTCGAACCCTCCGGTATGTCCATACTTCACGCGGTGAAGCGTATACGAAGTATCCTAGCTCCGATACCACTTGTAGGATCTATGGACGCCTAGAGGGGGGTGAATAGGCGTGACCTGTTAAAACTTTCTGCAAAAGTACAACTTGAACAGAGTAAGAACGTTATTGCTGCACGCCTTGCAACAAAATAGGCCTTTGCCGCGGCACAACCTGATAAGTAATGAAGATGAACAAATACTTGAAATAAAGCTCTCTTCAAGATAAACAGAGTAGAACAGATAAGCTACAGCAGTCAGATATGTAGAGAGCTTAAGAACAGAGGCAACTCGAACCAAGGGGGTCAAACCCTAGAACAGAAATGTAGATGCAAGAAAAGTAAATAGCACAAGGTGACACGAGATTTGACCCGTGGTTCAGCGTCCGCCACCAAGGCCGGCCTACTCCACGTTGTTGAGGTTGCCACACTAGGCTTGGCTCACCACGTAGGCTAGCCTTTTCCCTCGTTCACAAGTCTAGGGAGTGAACCCTAGAGATGTGGGGTGATTTTCTTGATTTAGAACAAGGTTACAAACCTCCCTAGGCTGCCACACAAGTTGGCAAGCTCTAGGGCGACGCCTAGCCGGCTAGGAGCAAGCTCCAAGAGTAACAAACCCTAGCACACCGGCCAAACGCGAACCAAATGCTCTTCCAAGATGGGGAACGTGTAGATCCGATCTCCAATTGCAGTTTTCCCTCTTTTCCCTCAAGTTTTGATGGTTGGATTCGAGATCTCACTTGGGGAGTGGAGGTGGAGCAATGGAGGAGAGAGAGAAAGAGCTCAGTCGATGCTTCAAAAAGAACGATTGGAGAAGAAGCAAAGGATCGTTGTGACGGACGTAGCGGGTATTTATACCTCTCTCGCATAACGATCGGAAACAGTACACGCGACGCTGCCGTGCGTGGCGAGGCGCTGCATCGCCGCGGCTCACGCTCCTGCGCGCTTTGCCGCTCCACCAAAAGCAAAAAAGTAGATCGGGTTTTCTTCGGCTGTTTTGTGGTGAGGTGAAGGTTAGGTGGTAGGTGTTGAGCATTTGATTCGACGGTTGAACGGATGTGCTAGAATCCCTCTTAATAGTACGGCAACCCTAAACTCAAATATGAAAATAAAGACTTTGCTGAGTTGGGGTCGCCTCCATCATCCGAATGTTTGCACCTACAACCCCGAACATTAATATCCCCTCTTAATTCCTGCATGTCATCTTAGTCAAATTCATTAGTTCCCTAATTTGGTGGTCATCAACGCCAAAAACCCACTTTAGGGCTCGATTGCACTTACAAAGTGTGTCGCCTTGTCCTTAGTGCATCTAGTGAGCTTAGGTTGGCTTTGTGCTTTTGCTCATTAGAATTGTGTAGGAGCTCACCCTTGTTTGAAGTAATAGTGCATAGATTTGTGTGACCTTGCAATAGAAACGGTTAGGAGCTCAAGCTAGGCTTATCACCTCATTTGCTTTGTGTAGGATCTTTTTGTGAGGTGATTTAGAGTCATAGCTAGAGGGGTGAAGTCTTGGCTAAACGAATAGTTTTAATTCCGCATCATATTTGTTTAGCCGGGCGCAATTAGTTTTAGAAAGGACTATTCACCCCTCCCTCTAGTCCCCATCTCGACCCTACACCCTCCTCCTTCTTCCCTGCGGGGGGCGGCGGCCCTCCTCCTTCCCCAGCCTTGGGTCGACGGCTCTCCTTCTCCAAATAGCGAGGACGGGCGGCCTTCCCGAGATCCCCGGTGGCGGCGAGCTCCTCCTCTTCCCCGAGATCCGGCTGCGTGGAGATGGATCCGGTGGGGGCCTGCCCGGGCGTTCCTCCTCCGGCCCTCTTCCCGAGATCCAGCGGCGGGGAAACCCTTAGCGGGCCCGGCGGCCCAGACCGCCGCGGGGCCCGCTAGGGTTTCGTGATTCGATTTTTTTTTTTTTTTATTCATTAACCGTGGCGGGCATTTTGTCCGCTACGAAAAATCGCCCATTTTCCGTGACCCTCCGTCCGTGGCGGACAAAATGCCCGCCACGGAAAAATGTTTTTTGTCCGCCACGGTTAATCGTTTATGTAGTAGTGAGATTGTGTGGTTGAGATTTGTTGCCCGAAATCCCACCTTTTTAAACGCCTGAAATATAGCAACTCCCTTTTTTCACATTTATTACAACCTCCTATTTTAGTCCTTCCAGTTCCATACTTTTTAACATAGCTTTATTGACCGTAATTTTGACAAAGTAATTATGTTAATATATACATATAAAAATTTTGTTATAGGATTGAACAGTGCTATGTTTTTAGTCATAGATGACGTGTCTCCGTCGACATCAAGCCATCTCGCGGTGACTTCGTGAACCTCGTAATCTGTCATTTCAGTTCTTCATAAGTAGGGTTTTCGTATGTGTCTCACTAGAGGTAGTGTACGTGCGTGCTTTATCAACTATATTGTGTATTGTGTAGATCTAGTTTATACAAACATAACACTCTGGCTTATCAACCGCATAAACGATTAGCTGAACCACCCCATCAAAGGCATGGGGAACATTATGTAGGAAATGAAACTTGCCTCGCCCTTTGATCCTAACTCCAACACTTTTCTTTCATATTTCATAAACAATCGTGAGTAATGTCCCGAAAATGTGGTCAAAACAACTACGTTCAAGAAAAACACATTTAATTGAACCTAATCTAAAGAGAGAGAGGAAATGTGCATATAGAGGATACAAGCATTCATGACTTAAATGCACTTGTGCCTCGTGCCTTGTAAAGGTGAAAGCAACTTGTTACTTTTTTTTAATAAGAAAATAGACTCACAAAATTAGGATTCAACAGGGATAGGAACCAACTCTGCATCCAATGAACGGAAGAGCGCGCAGAAGCAAAAGCTAAAAATACAAGCAACATAGAACTACCACCCTACTAATTCAACTTAGGATCTTCCCAATACAGTTGAAATTTGAATTTGATGTAGTGCTACAAAGTTTCTCAAGAATGTTCATATAATTGGTTACCCGACCAAACCAACGAATAAATGTTATTTGCACAATGATTTGTGAAGCAGACATTTTGATTGACACATCAAGTGATCAGCACCAAAAATAATGCCAAATGTTCCTCAGCGGGAATATATTAAAACCATAGTTTCACAATAGCAGTTACTATTCGGCATTCGCAAAAAAAGCAATCAAAGTGATATGACAGAAGCTAGAGAAAACCTTTCAAATACAAACATTGAATAAAATACACAATACACAATACACAATAGAAGGGTTAAAAGAAACAACCCCAAGCAACCACCTTACCACAAACACTGAGGACCTGATCATATAGCAGTACAAACCAGTACTTAATTTGGCAATTCAGTTTACTTTCCACAAAGCACATCAACTACAGAGGTGGATACATAGCAACAGAACATGGTATGGTTCTGGATACATGTTAGCTAAGCAGAACACCATAGAAGTTGACACGGTTATCCTTACAGTCATTAAACAAGGCAGGCATCAAAAGCGTCAATTCAGGGAGGTCCTTCCTAAAGAAGAACATCAGGTACAGCAGCAGGGTCAAGCTCATAGAAGCCACAGAGCCTGCCACCATAATTTTTTGTCAGGCGGAACGATGGTATCTTGTGAGAAAATCTGAGGTTCTGCTTCCTTGGTATCTCCAGTGCCCTCTTCAGCAAATCAGGCTTGAACACAGAGAGGTGACCATGGACTCTGGTCAGGAAAGCAAACAGAATAGTACCTTCAGTACACATTTTGATCTCGCCAATGGCAAACTTGGCAGGACGATCTTTACTGGAAGGAACCCAGTTGGATGCCCAGTTCTTGTAGATAGCCCAGACCTCACCAACCTTTGGAAGAATATTGACCTGCCGCTCTGTACTAATTTCGCACCTGCTTACCACTAAATGGGAAAAAGCACAGGTTTCACAATGCTTGGTTGTTGAATTCCTGGCCACAAAATTACCACAACTCACAGGGATGTCCTGCTCCAACCAATGCTTATCTACCCCCAGAGGGCAAGCCTTGAGCCAGGTCAAGTGTACATTGAATGGTTCCTTCTCAACTTTGTTTATCCAACCATAGAGGTTGGGAAATGTATCAGTACTGCTGTAGAGAGCCCAAATTTGCCCACGCTCAAATTTCTCACACGAGCGGTCTTCATCAAAATTGTAGAATTCAGATTGAGGATATGTAACACCGGCAAACTCAGTGATTTTTTTCTTGTTGAGATCAATGAAAGAATCCAAAGTAATCGATGGAAACAGTGTGGCGAAGTCACAAGGAAGAGCAGCGGTATCCAGTTCCAGTAACCCTGCGACCCCTACCTTTTCACTTCCATTTGTTCTATAACAAGGTATACTGTGAGAAAATCGAAGTAGCTGATTCGATGGTATCCAAATTTGGGATTTATCCTTCGACTCCGCAAATAGGCTCACAAAGCCTTCAATTCTGACTAAGGGGGAAAACGGTAATACCAACACTCATTGAGTCATCGGAAACTTTCACAACATCATAGTCAATAGATTCATGATTATCAGTGTCTCTGCTCTGCAGCAAACTTGATTCTTTTGTAAAGAGCCCATATCTCACCCTTTTTTAGGATGAATTTCAAATGAATCCCTATTTTTTCCTGTTACCCATGAAACTTCATGAGAAAAGCATATTGATGGTTCATTTAGTACACATGTCTCTCCTAAGCAGAAGTTTCCACATGCAACAGGCAATCCTTTACAAGTCCACCTAGTCTCATGTAAATTCGTTTGTGTCGTGTTCTAGCAAAAGTCAACTGAACAATATTTTTGGAAGCATTGACATCATTTATCTAGCATAATTTCTTGGCATGGAATCATGATCATCATAAATTGCCCAAATTTGATTAACTGCTATCCTGTTAACATCTCTTAACGCTCGGAAATCAAAGAAATCTGAACACTCATTGGTAATCACAGGCTTGGCAATATCCATCGCATCCTTCTTGTACTTTTGCTGACCGGCTTCTTGTGTTACATTTCCCTCATCTTGGCTGTCTAATGTGCTGGGAACATGTTCAGCAGCTTGATTCTTACCACTAGCAACACTATCACTACACACACTATTATCAGTTGAATTTGTATTAGCAAGTGAATCGTCCTTCCTTTGCTTGTCATTGTTACAATAGTCCCTACTGCGGATGCTACCACTGCACTCAGAAGCAATCCCAGGATTACCATGTGTCTGATTAGCAATATCTGTAGCTCCCTCCTTGTACTTTCGCTGACAATCTTCATGTGTTGCCTTTCCTTCACCTTCGCTGTCCATGGTGTCAGGAACATGTTTGGCAGCTTGAGTGTTAGCGAGAGCAACACCATTATTATACATTTTATCAGCAGTGCAATTAGCATCAGAAAGTGACTTGTCCTCACTTTGCCTCTTTATACCAGAGTCCCTCCTGCGGCCACTGTCTGCAAAATCATCATGCTTCCTCTTGCCTAATAACATTTGAAGATCGCATGACCCTGCAACATTTGGCACAGTAGATGTATCTTCTCTAACAAGTTCATTGGCAACATGGGCCTTTTTCTGCACTGATGTATTTTGTTCATATAAAATATCATCAGCTGTAGAAATTAAGTGGTACTCATTTTGTTCTAATAAGAGATTCTCCTGCTCGCCTCCACAATCCATTTTATTATCTGCACTCTCAGTGCTAAAATTAGCAAACACACAACCTGTCATGTTGCCGAGAAACATGTAAGACACAAGAGTGACAGAAGAAAATGTTGCATCCAGGTCAACTGGGAGACTTGCAGTGTCAAGTAACAAAAATCCTCTTGGGACACCAGTTTTTTTTCATTTCCCTTTGTCCTATAAAAGGAAATGCTATGAGAAAAAAACTAAGCAGCTCACTTTCGGCGGTATAAAGAAATGAGGACATGCCCTTAGATCTTGCGAATAAACTGACAAAATCCTTAATCTTGACTAGTGGGATAACAATGACACCATCTTCAGCTGACATACTAGACAAGACTTCCACAATCATATACTCGTTGGATCTATGGTCATCTCTATCTTTGCTCCATCCCTTGTAAAGAGCCCATACCTCACCCTCGTTAGGATATATGTCATACGAAGTTTCCCTTCGCACCGTTTGTCCATGCAACAGTAGAAATATCAGAAGTATGCTTCCTGTAAATTTGCTGACAGACTTCATGTGCTGTATTTCCTTCCTGTGGGTTGTCCAATGTGCTGGGGCAATGATCAGAAGATTGATTCTCAGCACTAGCAGCGTTCTCATTACACATTGTATCATCACTTGACTTAGCCTTTTGAGACTGAATCATATATTGATCACTAACAGGACCAGGGCACTTCTCCAGAGAGCTGAGATTTCTTTTCTTCCAGACATAACTTCTCTTGACTTTTTGATTCGGAGATGTTTCATCTGGTGTTGAATCAGGTTTTTTAACTTTGGGTACCTTATTCTCTCTGATTACCTTTGGCCTATGTTTTTCTTCCGAGCCTTCATTTTCAGTGCCGGTGTTTCCTCATTCCTGAACATTTCAGTGTTCTCAGCACTTGCTATCTGCATCTCAAATTGAGTTAGTGTTTTCTCCTTGGATACAGTTGGTGTTGACAATGGTGTGTGTTCAATTTGATTAATTTGTGTCTTGAGCCTTTTTGCATAGACTGGTACATATGAATGTTGTCATCAGTGGTACTTTCTGCAAGAAGGGTGGTTGTTGATTCTTGAGAATGTTGAACTCGTGTTTCCCAGGTAGCTGCAGGAATCACTGATTCCAAATCATTGCAAAAAACTGCTGTTGCTAATTGTGGAAGTTGGCTAGTTTCTATTCCATTTTCAGTCTTGGATGCTTCATCATATAAACAATTTGGCTGAAGATGTTCTGAATTGTATTTATCTGGAGTGGCTATCTGTGATGAATTCGTAGTCATATCACCTGCAGCGACATTTGATGTTCTTCAAGTGACAAGAAATTACTCCCAGCAAGCCGAACAGAAGCTCCTTCGAATATATAGAGCAACAACAAACAAAGAGCTTTCAGTGCATTCGTAATGTATGATAATACAGCCACATAAAACTGAACTAACATGACACCTAGCAGGAATAATAAGATGACGACATGCTTACCCTCTGAAACATCAGGCAAGGCAGTGGTGGCCGACGTTGACAACTGCGCCCTTGAGCCCCTTTCAGTGAGCTGCCTATGGAACACTATAATAGGCACCTGCGTGCAACCCTCAGGCACATTCCAGGATGGCTGGATGCAGGGGACGTTGCCTTGTTCAGTTGAATGGCTTATCGGACTCAACTGAGCAGACTGTGGAGCAGAAACCTCTTGAATGGTATTCATGGCAGATGTGGAGCATGGGGAAAATAAGACTTGAGAGGGGATCGAGTCGGTGTTGCCTGCTGCAGCTGGAGCCACAAGATTGTGACAGCCTAAGTTGGGCACCCCATCACTCAGGAACAGAGGCCTGTTGCCAGGGGTGTTTGGATCGCCTCTCCCCACAGACATTCCCGCGTCAAATTTACCGCGTCTTCAGGAGTTGCGTTCAGTTTGTGCCTGAGGGTGAATCCCTGCTTCTTCCAGAGCCTGCACAAAGAACAACATCAGAATATGGATAAATAAATACTTTGCTAATCATGTAATCAGGCTCAGATTTAAACAGGAATAGTTGTATTGTTAAAAAGAAAACTAGATATTAGAGTATTACTAAATTAATCACCAATATCAACAAACAGGGATCCTAAATTTGGTAAATAGATAGGCATAAAATTCAGCGAGGACAAGCAAATTGAAATAAAAAAAACATGTCAGTGTCAGAAAACTATCATAAGCTTCATCTAAGTACCCTCCGAAGAAAATGTTTTCAGTTTACTTGTAGCCTTGTGGGAGTCACTGTCACTACTCTTTTGCAATCACTAACCCTCCCCTATTCAATCGCACAAACGCACACCTGGGCAAAGGAAGCCGCCTCTTTGGCGATCTTTTGAACAATAAACTAGTGACCAAATCATCTCCAAACAATACATATTAAGCTAGTGATGAGCTTCATCTAAGATATAAATTTTGTGAAACACAGCAGTTCCAGTTAGCAAAATGGAACTAGTAGAAAATTTGTACAGCATAGCTCATCTTTCCACCAAACCACCACACCGGAGCGCTATAAATCAACTGTGGCACTGCATCAGCAGTAGCGCCCTCTCTTCAGGAGACAGAGACACTGCGGGTGCTATCAGCTAGAAAGAAACATTCAAAACGCCAGACAATTCGTCCTTTTTGAGCATTCAACAATCTACAGCCTCGATTACGTTCCCCAACCCCAATGCGGTGTGGTGCTAGGCCAGGAACCAGCCAACCATCCCCAACCAAAATGCCGTGGCTCGAGAGTGGCTAGAGCGAATCGAAAGACGAGACGAGCGGGAGATCGAAACCCGACCGGCGGCGCATTGCGGTGGACGCTACGCTACAGTACGAACGGATGGAAAGGGAAATGGGTAAAGAAACGCAGCGGTGAAGAGGGTAGGGTAGCTCACCGGCGTGTTGGGGTTGACCGCCTGTACGCCTGAGCTGAGCTGAGCTGGGTGCGCGCCGGGCCGTGCGGGGTGTGGCCGGAGCTAGGGACGGCGGCGGCGGGCGGGGGTGGGGTGGCGGGGTGGCTTAGCGCAGCTCGGCAGTGTGGTGGATTGTGTTGTCGTCTCGTTGACTAAACTCAAGCAGATCATCTAAAAGTAGTTTTACACTACTTTACTAACTAAAGTTTAGTCATGTTTTATTAAATATACAGTAACTTTTCAGTCTTGACAAAAAAGATCAAAATTTTCTTGTTTTTTTTTATCTCTCACATGTCACTTCTTTCAACGTGCCATGACGGCTTATAGCCTCAGCCTCTAAGCACTAATCATCCATGTCATCTCGAGCTGTGGCGCATGAGTACAAATGCTCAAGTTGATAAATCACTATTTTTTTTTCTGAAATTGTCCATACTTGACTCTTTCAACCCCGAGCGCTCCTCTAAAGGGCGACTCGAGGTGCTCCCCACCGCCACCTCCGCTCTGGTCGCCGCCGCCGCCGACCCTCCAGCAGGTGTGGGGTGCCGCGCCCGCCTCCATAAAAAGTGGACGGTCGCCGCCGCCTCTCCCTCCCCGCCTCCTCCCCCATCCCTCCCCCCACCCCATTTCTTTGGTGAGGTCCCAATGGCCGGCGGGGTGGATCCGGGTCCCCCTCTCCCGGCCGGATCATCTTCTACCCCGGATCCGTGGACCGTGGGTCGCTAGGGGCGGCGCTCTCCCATTGTTAGGGTTGGCGCACTCCTTAGCGGCCGGTTACGGCGGCTTGGCCCTTGCAGTGCGCTTGTGGCCTCCTAGCGACGCCCTTGTGGCACCCAGGCAGCGCGCTCTCAGAGTCCTTGGGCTGCCCCCACGACGCTTGGGTGGCCAGGCCTCCTGCGTGGAGAGAGAAAAATAGTGAGATTAGCAGTAAATAAAGCAATATAGCCTGCACTACATGAAGACAACTTTGGCCATCCTTTATCTCCGTGACAGCTAATTAACTTTTGATTGAGGCCATTAGCTATCGAAGCCTACGTAGCAGTTTTAGAAACCTCGGGGAAATCCTTAATCATCATCTTCTTCCCAAGGTTTTGCACAATCTACATTTGCTCTCCACTTGTGCTATCCAATTGCTCATCATGCTTTTTACGACTTATTTACTTTGATACTAATCCTGTTCCTAATTTTAATTGTTCGCACAAGTTTTTTTTTTAAAAAAAAAATAGACTACTCATCCTACTCTGGCCATCAACTGATGCATTTTCACCACAAACGCCGACGGGGTTCGCCTCGTTTCGCCGAAGGGACGCCTCGTTTCGCTGTGCTCACGTGAGAGAAATTATGAACAAACTAGGGGAAGATGTGGATGAGCACGTGAGCAAAAATGGAAAAATTATAAATAAAATTTATTAGAGGTCACACAAAGAAACGATACATTTGGTCGTGTTTAGTTCTCCTGCAAATTTTCACCGTAGCATTGGATTTAAAGTAATCGTAAAGCACTTTTCGCTTTGTTTGGGGTAAATATTGTCCTACCATGTCTAACTAGGCTCGAAAAGATTGGCCTCGCCAGAGTACATCCAAATTATCCAATTAGTTATTTTGTTTACCTATATTTCATAGTCTATGCATGCGTCCAAAAATTCGATGTGATTGGAAATTCGGAGACGATGTGATGGGAACTTCGAAACTGTGTCGTGGAGTTTCTAGAAGCAATGTCTCGTTGATGTGAAACCATCCACTAGTTTTAAGGTTAGTACTGCCCTTTCATTCAAATAGGGCTAGCAAGCATTTAAAAAGTACAAAATATTTTTGAACAAATACATTGATACTTTGGAGCAGTGACTCCAAAATATTTATTTATTTATTTGCGTGGTACCATGCTTTCTGTTTTGCCTTGTATCCCCTCTCATGACTATAGGGATGCAAGTGCGTTGTCCCACAAGCAAGCCGTAAAATTAAGTGGGTTAGTTTGCTAATACGCGGATCCCACTTGCATTTTCTACTCACGTGAATTAAATTGATGCCTCCAAAAGTAAGCACAGCTCCACGAAGATCGATACAGTAAAGACGTGATTGGTTGGTCCACATTGTCCATCCAGACCCTCAAGTTGCAGCATCTGGTTATTGCATCCTGTGTTGCATCTTGTGTACTTCTTGACAGACAACCAATAAACCTAGGATTATCCTACATCCTAACTTTAAACAAGAAAAAAAACTTTCAAAAAAACTTAAACAAAAAATAATTCATCCTTCTCACAATCGATTAAAATTGTTGGTGTAAATATAAAAATGTAAGAGGACTATTATGTAAAAGTGAGAAGGAATGAATAGAAAAGGGGTGTGCTAACTCTAAAGAGTTCTTCCCCCAAAATCTCAACAAAAATAATGGCACGCATGAGACCGCCGCACCATAAACCTTAGCATCTCATATCGATCGGTACTAATCCCCAGCATCCTGATCAGTGGATCGTCCAACCAAATGCCGAATTAGGAAGCACTAACCCTTCCATCACGACTCACCAGTAATGAAAAAATAATCTTGATCGCAAATGATTGGCAAATGCATAGTGGCCTAAAGACCAGGCCCGGTGATAAATAGATCGACAAACAAACACAATTAAGCTGCCTACAGGTCTGGTAATGAATAGACAAACAAAACAAATGCCGAGGTCACAGTTCCATTGAATGCTGAAACAACGGTACATTGGTAAGGTACTGCAGTCCAACAATATAACCAAACTAAGACAATTTCAGTTCAACAATAGTACTAATAATAAATAGACAAACAAACAAAATTAAGCTGCCTTAGAGTCTTTGAGCACATAATACAAGTGAGGAGCCTGGTAAATAAAGAGTAATTACTGGCTGACACCAGTGCTTTAACAAAGTACCAGTGAATGTAAGGCCTGCCCTTAGTTACACAGTGCCGATTAGAGAACAACGAAGCCCTCCAATTAACATATGTACACTGTAATATATGTACACTGACAGGTTTTGATAAGAGAAAATATGAAGACCAAACAATACTAGGTTCAGTTCCAATTCTACCTAGTCAAGGTCAGCTGCAATGTTAGCTTCCAAAGAGTAGACATCATCATCAGATATCCCCATACAGGAAGGCGTCGGGGACAGAAGCAGTGTCAAGCTCGTAGAAGCCACGGAGCCTGCCGCCTCCCTCTTCTGTCAGGCAGAAATAAGGTATCTGGTGGGAGAACCTGAGCTTCTCCCTGGCAGGTACCTCCAGCACTCCTCTTTGCTTGTCAGGCTTGAACACAGATCGGTAGCCCCTGACTTGGGCCAGGAAGGTGAGCTTTGTGCTAGCTTCGGTGCACTCGACGACCTCGCAGATAGCAAACTCACAGTCATCAACACTGCATGGAACCCAGTCAGGTGCCCAGTTCATGTAGACAGCCCAGATTTCGCCAACACGTGGGAGGATTTCAAGCTCCCGCTTTTTGCCGGTTTCTCTGGCATATACTCGATGAGAGAAGCTATCACATGTGTCATACTTAGCTGTCCATTTTCGGACAATGAATGTGCCACAGCTGATCGGTATGTCCTGCTCCGACCACTGTTTCTCCTGATCCTGTTTAAGGCACGCCTCAAGCCAGATCACCTCAACTCTAAAAGGCTCTTCCCCTGACTCTTTTTATCCAGGCATAGAACTTGGGCAATTTATCAATATCATTGTACAAGGCCCATACTTGTCCACGTTCAAACTTCTCACAGGAGCGACTTTCATTAAATTCGTGGAAATCAGAATTAGGATACGTGTATGTGTTAGGGGAGAGGCTGCCTTGATCAGAGCAATCACCAAATTCATTGGCATCACCAGCAGTTTTCTTTAAGGGTCTATTTTGTTCCGGGCACATATCTTTAGGGTTGTCTGTAGACATTGGGCGGCCACCAATATGCTCTTCAGCGTGATTCTCCTTTTGAGCAATTTCATCAACTCCCAGATCAATTCTACAACTTTTATTTTCAGTGGTCACATTAAAAGATGTGCAGCTCTCTGTCTTGCTCGGAGACATGTAAGAGTCAAGAGTAACAGAAGAAAACTCTGCATCCAGGTCAGCAGGGAGACATGCATTATCCAGTTCTAGAAATCCTCTTGGAACACCAACCTTTTCATTTCCTTCTGTCCTATAGAAAGGGATGCCGTGAGAAAATCGGAGCAGCTCACTTGATGGTATCACAAATGAGGATTTGTCCTTAGCTGTTGCAAATAAACTAACGAATCCCTCAATTCTGACCAGTGGGATAACAGTGGCGCCACCATTGGCTGACATGCTTGACAAGACTTCCACAACCTCATATTCATATAATCTATGATTATCTGCATCTGAGCTCCAATCGATGCTCCACCCCTTATAAAGAGCCCACACCTCACCCTTGTTAGGATATATGACATATGAATTCCTCTTTTTACCTTTAGTCCAAGAAGCAATGTGAGAAAACATGCCCTTGTCTTCTGATATGTCAGTTCCTTTCCCAAGGCGAAAGTTTCCACAAGCAGTAGGCAGTTCTTCAACAGTCCAGTTCTCCTCATCTTCATCCATCGCAACATACTCCAGCCAAGTTAGATGTACTTTGAAGTTGGAGGCATCAAAATGCTTTATACGAGCATAATACCTTGGCATGCCATCAAGGGTATCATAGAGGGCCCATATCTGACCAGCTTCAAACACATTGATATCCCTGATCTTCTCAAAATCGAAGATATCTGGATCAGGGAGGGAGATCTGCTCGGAGTCAGAAGGCTTTGTTTCGCTAACAGTTTGAGGAGCTTCTTTCATGATATTGTCCTGATAACTATCAGTTTCAGTAGCTTCTTCCAAGATACTGTCCTGATAACTATCAGTTTCAGTAGCTTTTTCCATGACACTGTCCTGATCGCTATCAGTTTCAGTAGCTTTTCCTTGATATTTACCTGATGATCACTTATATCAGCAACCTTTGGCTTCTGTTTTGACGGCAACTTTGGTTGGGTGCCTACATTGGCGCCAGACACATGAGGTGGATCTGATTGTATGCCAGCATTAGTGACACCATCATCACATACTTTTTACAACTCATGTTAACATCAGATGGAAAATTATTTTTCATTGGCCTCTTGTTGGTATCTGTGTCTAGGCAAACATTACCATCAGCATATGTCTTCCTCTTAACTGAGCTTTGGGTGCCAAAGGATCCGACATCCTTCTTGTACTTTTGCTGACTGGCTTCTTGTGTTACATTTCCCTCATCTTGGCTGTCTAATGTGCTGGGAACATGTTCAGCAGCTTGATTCTTACCACTAGCAACACTATCACTACACACACTATCATCAGTTGAATTTGTGTTAGCAAGTGAATCGTCCTTCCTTTGCTTGTCATTGTTACAATAGTCCCTACTGTGGATGCTACCACTGCACTCAGCAGCAATCCCAGGATTGCCATGTGTCTGATTAGCAATATCTGTAGCTCCCTCCTTTGTACGTTCGCTGACAATCTTCATGTGTTGCCTTTCCTTCACCTTTGCTGTCCATGGTGTCAGGAACATGTTTGGCAGTTTGAGTGTTAGCGAGAGCAACACCATTATTATCTGCACTCTCAGTGCTGAAATTAGGAAAAACACAGCCTGTCATGTTGCCGAGAGACATGTAAGACACAAGAGTGACAGAAGAAAATGTTGCATCCAGGTCAACTGGGAGACATGCAGTGTCAAGTACCAGAAATCCTCTTGGGACACCAACATTTCCCTTTGTCCTATAAAAAGGAAATGCTGTGAGAAAACCTAAGCAGCTCACTCCACGGTATAAGAAATGAGGACATGCCCTTAGATCTTGCGAATAAACTGACAAAATCCTTAATCTTGACTAGTGGGATGACAATGACACCATCATCAGCTGACATACTAGACAAGACTTCCACAATCATATACTCGTTGGATCTATGGTCATTTCTATCTTTGCTCCATCCCTTGTAAAGAGCCCATACCTCACCCTTGTTAGGATATATGTCATACGAGTTTCCTTTCATACCCTTTGTCCATGCAACAATATGAGAAAACACGGACCTGTCTTGTGATGTATTTACTGTTGACTGTAAGCGAAGCTTCCACAAGCAACAGGGAGTTTTTATCAGTCCATTTCTCCTCTTCTTTATTTGTTGCATCATGCTCCAGCCAAGTCAAATATATTTTGTGGTTGTGAGAATCAAAATGCATTATTTTAGCATAATGTCTTGGCATGGCATCATGTTTGTCATAAAGGGCCCATATCTGACCAACTGCAAAACGACTGGTCTCCCTGTAGGTCTTGAAATCAAAGATACGAGGACAACCGCAGAAAATCATAGAATTGGCAGCTGAACTCTGGGTAGAAGTATCTGAAGTCCCTTTCCTGTAATTTTTCTGATAGTCTTTATGTGTTGAGTTTCCTTCCTCTGGATCAAAGTTGCTGGGACAATGATCACAAGATTGATTATCAACAACACGGACAGAAATTGTCTGTATCAGCTCCTGCACATATACACATATACAGAGGATCTCATATGTCAGTAACAGAAATGGAAATGTGTTCTAGCAAAAATATTAGAAAGCCAAACAATTTCAATGTTTTTGTCAACAACACAACAAGTATAATGTTAGTGTGGACGCAAGTTAACCTATCCATATCCGTGCATCAAGAATTCAGGATGGATGAATATTATTTATTATGACCAAGTGAATTTAAGTTCACTAATAGCAGAGTTTAACATGATACAACAGACCTATAAAATACCGCAATAGCATATGATAAGCAATTCAGGTGTCGGACTCTAGGTGTCACAAGTACATACTGACAATCTACAAGTGCCCTCACAACTTGTTTCTCGTGAGGATGTGGTCCAAGTGTGTTTCTGACTAGAGCTACCTAAACAGTACATTTCAGCCATTACTAGTTCTTTGCTAATCATGTCATGTAATCAGCATCCAGAAGACATTCAAACAGGACTAGTTGCATTGCAAGGTAAAGAATAGGCCTGCAAAAGCTAGAAAAGTAGATATAAACCAATCTCAGCAATGACGATCCTAACTTTGATTATTATATATTATATAAGACGAACACAATGAGGACAAAACGAAAATAAAGAAGCAATATATCAGTATTTCAAATGTTAGAAGAACTATTATCAGCTTTATCTAAGTACTCCCCAGAACAAATGCTTTCAGTTCACATGTGGAAGTCATCACCACTGTTTTGCAATCACACAAATTCATGCCTGGATAAAAGGAAGCTTCCTGTTTTTAATTTTTTGAAAATTGGCAAGAGATTGTGCTCATTTCATAGAATAGAGATAGGTTAATTACAGGAACAAACTCATATATACAGGAATTCCAATTAGCAAAAATGATAGTGGAAAATGCATCCCTATATACAGATAAGCATATGGTACCGATGATCTTCCAATCTAAGTAACTTATGTTAAATACAACAGTTCCAGTTAGCAAAATGATGGTGAAAAATGCATCACATACCTCCATACATATAACTGATACAAGTCACACAGCAGGCATCAAACTTCGAATGGACGGATCAAACTATGTGTGGTTTGCTGAACATCATGTGTAGTCAGTCATATTATTTGTTCCATCCTATTAGTTTTTCAGAAGTGTAAAATGTGACATGAACTGACATTCTTTTAAACATCCATGTACAGAACCTTGCACAATACAGTCCTACAGTTGAGGTCATTGCTTTTCAAATGAAGAAAGAAAGTCGGAAGGAGTGTGCCAAAGAAACGAATGACCCTTATTGTTTGATTCTAAACAATTCTTTAGATTAATGCACTGGCGTTGGAGCAATGCATCGAAAAAGATGGATGCGCATCAACTAAGGCTTTCAGAGACCTCATGACACACATTGCAGGTTTTCAGACAATAGATACGGAATAGTAGGAAAATTAACACATCAAACAATTCTAATCACTACACCGAAGAACACATAAATAAGGAGTAAGTGTGCCGGTTAAAGAAGAAACAAAGGACTGCTCTGTCCGAGCTGTGCCTCACCGGTGGGGCTGGGGGAGGCTGCGACTGCACAATGCCAGAGGGTTGCAGGCCCCTCCTCCTCCTGATGAGCTCGTAGAAGCACCGGATGTCCTTGAAGATGTCCTTCAGGTCTTGATCGGTGGTGGCCTGCCTGGGTATGTCACTCTCCCTTTCATCTTCTAGTCTGATCGCAACAGCACCTGGTGGAGTTGGAAATGGCGGCGCCATGCTCGCCATAGGAGTCACTGGCTAGATGTGCCACAGGCCAAGATGAAGAAGATAAACTACGCAGATAAATAAATTGGGTAAGTCTCTATATATAATCCAAGAAACGGCAGACAATTTCGCCTCAGGGCAACAGAGTTTGTCCTTTGGAGCATTCTACAGCCGCGATTACAGAGTTTCTCTTTTCCCCAACCCCAATTGCGGTGCTCTTTTTCTAGAAAACCCCAATGGAGTGCTAGGCGGAGCCAACCAAAATGCCGTGGGCAGAGTAAATCGAAGCAGGAGACGAACTGTACAAACCCGCCGGGTGCATTGGGGGTGGGCAGCGTAACGGTGGTGCCTACCGGCGACGAGCGACCTCTCTCCTCACCGTGTCTGTCTTCCTCCGCCGAAGCAGACGCACGCGGCGGCTACCCAACAGCCCCGCCACCGTGCCCCGGGCCGCGGCTCCGCCACCACCCCGGCGTCCCCTGCTCCCTCCGTGAGGACGCTCCCCTCCCTTGACGACGGCGAGCGACGACCTCTCCACCGCGCACTCCAGCGGACCAGGGCGGGCGCAGGCCGGCCGCCGGCGGAGCTCCAGCCACCGGCCGTGCCGCGGGCGCCATGCAGCTGAGCAACCCTGTCCTGGCCGTGCCGCATGGAGCAGAGCCGCGACAAGGCCTCGACCCCGTCGGACGCGGACACCGGCACACGCGCGGCATCAAGAATTGACGGAGAGGGAAGTGGTACGAATGGGTGTGTAGGGTGACTCACCAGCGTGTTCCCTCAGCTGCGGGTGGTAGACCTGCGGTGGCCGGAGCTATGACAGCGGCGAGCTGGCGAGGAGGAACCGGCAGCGGCCGGCGAGAGGAGGGTTTTCCGGCGTGTCAGTGAGCGAGCGAGTGAGAAGGCGGCTTTGATTGGTTGGTTTAAGTGCAAAGGGCGTGTTGGGTGTGAGCAGCTTACGTGCCTCACTAATTCAATTCGTACACCTTTCTTTATTTGACACCACACACACAAATAAAATTGTTTTAAAGACAACTGAATTTTGGAATTTCAGGTTTGGTACTTGGTAGGGCTAATTAGCTTTAGTACATCAAAAGAAATGAGTAATAGGTGAGCTAGGTTTTTTCTAATTTCTATTTGGTTGATGGATGAGACTAGTTATATTTTCATTTAAAATTTAAAATAATAATTATTTTACAATAATAAATGTAAACTTACACTATGACATGATAATCATTAATTAGAAATAAAATTGATTTTCTATCCAACTTTGTGGTCATCCCTATACATTTTTTTTTCTAGAAGATGTTGGATCTGAAATTTTCTAATACTTCCTTCCATCCTAAAGAAAATGTACATCTCACTTTTTCGAGAAGTCAGTTAATTTTGAATTCAATTATATCTCCTTGTATCTCTTGGGTTTACTACAAAGATATATTATATATTGTATAATTAGCTAATGATAATTACTGGTATCATAAATATTTATATTTTTATTATATAATTTGTCAAATTCAAATTGGTTTGTTTCTCAAAAACAATATGTGTGTCAATCGACTCCGCCCCCGCTTTTCCCAAAGCGCAAACACTTTCCCCGCACATGCCCCGCCCCGACTACCGCACTCCACCCATCCCCTCCACTCGTCCCAAATGCGGATCGGGAACCCTCTCCCCGCCGCGAAACACTCGTCGGCGTCGACGGCGCCGGCCCCCCCCCTGCGCCGCACTCTCTGCCGCCACCGCCGCCTCCTCTCCGTCCGCTGGGAGCCCGCGGCCGCCCGCACCCGTCGAGTCCCCGTCCCCCCCGTCCCCCCTAAAGCGCGATGAAGGCCGTCACCCTCGGATCCCGCATGTGACGCCGCCGCCTCCCCCGGCCGGTCCGGTGTCCGCCTCCGGTCGAAACCGTCCTCCTCCTCTCCCTCCCCCCAGCCCACGTCGCGGCGCCGCCAGCCCGTGCCAGTGGAACACCGCCACCATCGACCCAGGATCCCGCGCCCAAAGACTCTCGACCTCCAACCTCCGGGGCGGTGTGGGCGCCATCACCATCGAGCCAGATCCCGCGCCGGCGCCTCGACCTCCAACCTCCGGTGCTGGTGGGAAGCCGCATTGTTGTACGATGTTTTGGATAAGG
This sequence comes from Hyparrhenia diplandra, assembly GCA_015847255.1. Classification (NCBI taxonomy): domain Eukaryota; kingdom Viridiplantae; phylum Streptophyta; class Magnoliopsida; order Poales; family Poaceae; genus Hyparrhenia; species Hyparrhenia diplandra. The sequence goes on along the minus strand of JADLZK010008237.1, from coordinate 90,205 downwards.
GGCATTCACATCTTTTACATGTAGAACAGATAATCTACCTATAATAATCGGAACAAACAAACATATTGCTTATTTGGACAACAACATTCTCTAGATCGCGGCGTATCTCATAAGTCTGCTTTCGGCTTATAAGCGAGTTTCAAAACGCGGTCCAAACAGGCCCTTAGAGGTCTATTTGGTTAAACCGTGGAATGTGGAAAAGCTATTGCTAGCCATAAACAGTGAAAAAAATGGTGTGAGTTACATTAAATGTTGTGCAAAATGCAGCAGGATTAAGTTTATTTTGGCCTTTCCAACTCTTGCATTTGTCTAATTTTAACCCTCAACTATAAACTTGTCTAACTTTGGCACCTCACCATCAAAATCATTTAATTTTGACCTTAGAGACATCCTTAACCACTTAAAACCTCCTTGAACATCAAAAAATTGAACGGTTTTGATAGTTAAGGACTTGAGTTCAAAACTAGGCAAAGGCAAGGGCTGAGGGCCAAACAATGGACTCCAGAAAGTACTTTAGTTTTAGATATTTTTCAACACATTATTGGGGTTTTATCATAAAAAAAAATACATAAAATAAACTTTTAATACCTAAATGTTTCTAAAAAATATAATCTATCTCATTGATACCTACAACTATGATCTGGTTACTTCTGCGTCCAAGTTCATTTGAACAATTTTTTTTTTTAAAAAAATGAATTTCGAGCAGACAACTCCAAACAAAATTTTAAGACCATAAATGATTTCAGCTACAAAGTTGTAGACTTCATCAAGATCTACAATGAGTGTTGGTAATTTGTTTATCCAACTTCATTCCAACATTCCAAAAATCTAAATTTCAAAATATGAGGACTTCAAAACAAATTTTAGGAGCATAAACGATTTCAAAGAAAATGTCGTCAATTAGAAAACTATATATCTCAAGAAGATCTACAGGTTTTGTTTTTTCTAATTTCTCTATTCGAGTCTGTTCTCCTTAATTTGAAAGATTTTAAATTCAAAATATAAAAACCTCATACACTATTATATTTTTAATAAAACTATTATCATTTCCATAATTACGGTTCCCGTTTCTATTCAAATTTTCCAAAAAACAAGATGAATACGCTATCCATTCCTATTCCTAGTTACATGATTCCCAATCATTTATTATTTCATTTCATGATATTTTTTGTGTTTACTGAACAATAATTTGTTTAAAACAATACCGAACAATTTTAGAATTTAACAGGTATGGTCGTCAAGGGGAAGCTGTGAGGTTCAGGTTCGGCGAACCACTCACTAGACGAGATCGGAGATCCTACGCAGTGTTCAAGAACATACCCAACATTTTCTCACGCAGAATTCCTATTTTATCAAGCTGCATTCTGGTCGCTTAATACCGGTCGCCGCCCCACCCAGACGAACACTGCCTGGATTCCAAACTAAAATGGCATAAGCTATACTTGATTCAGCAAGCAGCGCCAACACGGGCAGCAAAGCAAAACCATCCTGTGGAGCAAATGTAAATGTCTATCTGTCCAGGTAACATAAGTTAGTCACTCACCAGTGCATGCTACATCAGACACACAGACAGCATTCAGAGGCCATAGTTCTAACTGACCAGACAATTGCATGTATATATAATATTAACATTAACTCGAACTGTCCAGGTTTCAGATCCAAGATTCCATAGCAAAACCAGTCCACGGTGCAGTGGTGAGGCGCTACAGACAGATCCACACTAGCATATAACAACATAAACATTGTCACGTATAATAAGTGTCTGGACCTGGTAAACCAGAACTGACTTAACCAGTAGCAACCGCGATGTGACCAGCACAACAGCACCTGAGACCTTTTCCACAGGCACTGGTACAAAATAGCAACCCACCCAGACGCCTCCACTATATCCGTAAGCTTCCAGTGAGACTAAGCTAACCGCCATATATGTACACCAAAACGAATTGACAGCCCAAACACTTGAGATATAATCCTAACCATAGCCTCCTTCAGCATCTGCCAGTCGTCATCATCAGGTGTCCCCATACAGGAAGGCGTCGGGGACAGAAGCAGGGTCAAGCTCGTAGAAGCCACGGAGCCTGCCGTCTCCCTCTTCTGTCAGGCGGAAATAAGGTATCTGGTGGGAGAACCTCAGCTTCTCCCGGCAGGTACCTCCAGCACTCCCCTTTGCTCGTCAGGCTTGAACACGGATCGGTAGCCCCTGACTTTGGCCAGGAAGCTGAGCTTTGTGCTAGCTTCAGTGCACTCGACGACCTCACAGATAGCAAACTCACAGTCATCAACACTGCATGGAACCCAGTCAGGTGCCCAGTTCATGTAGACAGCCCAGATTTCGCCAACACGTGGGAGGATTTCAAGCTCCCGCTTTTTGCCGGTTTCTCTGAAATATACTCGATGAGAGAAGGTATCGCGTGTGTCATACTTAGCTGTCCATTTTTGGACAATGAATGTGCCACAGCTGATGGGTATGTCCTGCTCCAACCACTGTTTCTCCTGATCCTGTTTAGGGCACGCCTCAAGCCAGATCACCTCAACTCTAAAAGGATCTTCCCTGACTCTTTTTATCCAGGCATAGAACTTGGGCAATTTATCAATATCATTGTACAAGGCCCATACTTGTCCACGTTCAAACTTCTCATCGGAGCGACTTTCATCAAATTTGTGGAAATCAGAATCAGGATATGTGTATATGTTAGGGGAGAGGCTGCCTTGATGAGAGCAATCACCAAATTCATTGGCATCACCAGCAGTTTTCTTTAAGGGTGTATTTTGTTCTGGGCACATATCTTTAGGATTGTCTGTAGACATTGGGTGGCCACCAATATGCTCTTCAGTGTGATTCTTGTTTTGAGCAATTTCATCAACTCCCAGATCCATTCTACAACTTTTATTTTCAGTGGTCACATTAACAGATGTGCTTTCTGTCTTGCTGAGAGACATGTAAGAGTCAAGAGTAACAGACGAAAACGCTGCATCCAGGTCAGCAGGGAGACATGCATTATCCAGTTCCAGAAATCCTCTTGGAACACCAACCTTTTCGTTTCCTTCTGTCCTATAGAAAGGGATGCCGTGAGAAAATCGGAGCAGCTCACTTGATGGTACCACAAATGAGGATTTGTCCTTAGCTGTTGCAAATAAACTAACGAATCCCTCAATTCTGACCAGTGGGATAACAGTGGCGCCACCATTGGCTGACATGCTTGACAAGACTTCCACAACCTCATATTCATATGATCTATGACTATCTGCATCTGAACTCCAATTGATGCTCCACCACTTATAAAGAGCCCACACCTCACCCTTGTTAGGATATATGACATATGAATTCCTCTTTTACCTTTTGTCCAAGAAGCAATGTGAGAAAACATTTCCTTGTCTTCTGATATGTCAGTTCCTTTCCCAAAGGCGAAAAGTTTCCACAAGCAGTAGGCAGTTCTTCAACAGTCCAGTTCTCCTCATCTTCATCCATCGCAACGCATCTCAGCCAAGTTAGATGTACTTTGAAATTGTTGGCATCAAAATGCTTTATACGAGCATAATATCTTGGCATGCCATCAAGGGTATCATAAAGGGCCCATATCTGACCAACTTCAAACACATTGATATCCCTGATCTTCTCAAAATCAAAGATATCTGGATCAGGGAGGGAGATCTGCTCGGAGTAAGGCTTTGTTTCGCTAACAGTTTGAGGAGCTTCTTCCATGATATTGTCCTGATCACTATCAGTTTCAGTAGCTTCTTCCAAGATACTGTCCTGATCACTATCAGTTTCAGTAGCTTTTTCTTCAATATTTACCTGATGATCACTTATATCAGCAACCTTTGGCTTTTGTTTTGACAGCAACTTTTGTTGGGTGCCTACATTGGCACCGGACACATGAGGTGGATCTGATTGTATGTCAGCATTAGTGACACCATCATCACATACTTTTTTACAACTCATGTTAACATCAGATGGAAAATTATTTTTCATTGGCCTCTTGTTGGTATCTGTGTCTAGGCAAACATTACCATCAGCATATGTCTTCCTCTTAACTGAGCTTTGGGTGTCGGAGGATCCGGCACCAGTAGGCACTGTAGTTGCATCTTGTCTATGCAAATTCCTTCTGCCAGTAATATTTAGATCAACAGGATCTGGTATCAATCCACTACCTGTGACATTTATCCTTGCATCTCCATCTTTTTTCCCACATGCAGAAGAAGGCTTTGCAGAACCAGGCAGATCCATAGCATCTGGCATTGCAGATGCGTCTTCCTGAACTGATTTCTGTGTGTCGACAATGTTTGGATCAGCAGGATCTGAAATTGGCGGCCTTCCTTGCATATCCCCATTTCCCATAGGGACAGAAGATTTATCTTGATTCAGTGTTGAAAATTGGAATTTCCTCCTCAACATCTCTGGGACATTAGCTTTCCCTTTCATGTATTCATCACGCTGGGCCACATTCATCCTCAGCTTTGCATCTGTATCTCTGCCTGCAGAAGGCTTCACAGGATGACCATTTTGACCATAAACACCATGCTGTTGATTTCGAAACATATGTGCAGGGTCTTGGGAACCATTTTCCTTCATATCAGTGCCTCTACCTACAGATGAAGGCTTCAAAGGGTGACCTTGTTGATTGGGAGTGTCACGCTGTTGAGTTCGAAATATGTGTGCAGGGTCTTGAGAGGAACCATTTGGCTTCACATCGGTGCCTCTACCTGCAGATGAAGACTTCACAGGCTGACCTTGTTGATTGGGAGTGTCACGAACATGGGAGCTGTTGGGAACACTTGATGAAGTGGCGGCCTTGGGCTGTTGATTCAGCTTGTATGCAAAAAAATTCTTTTTACAGTTCATACAGCGGACCATGGTGTTCATGATATTGATGTAGTACTGGTATTGGATCTGACAATTGGTGCATATAGTCCAAAATGTTTCTCTTGATCCAGGCATGCTCTGTTTATGTGAATCAGTCCTATTTGATGGCTGTTGTTTGGCTGCCTTTGGAACATTTCTGAATCCATTCCTCCTCTTCAGGTCATAATCATTTCGCTTTGCAGTATCAGATAGTACAGAATGAGCTTCAGCAATCAACTTGAACGCTGCCTCAGCACCCGCCAAAACAGTTTTTATCAGGGTGAAGTGAAATTGCAAGCTTGCGGTACTGCTTCTTTATCAAGGCTTGATCAGCTCCTTCCTCCACTTGAAGGACTCGGTAGAAGTCCATCTCTCCATTCACCCTTAATTCTGCTGCACAGTGCACAGTGCAGATAGTTAACAGCTGAGACACATTCTCAAGCTCTGGAAAAAAGCTTTTGAGCTTTAATCACAATCTTCTTGGCACCAACAAAATCTTTGTTTTCCATCTTCTTTATAGCAATTTCCCTGGCCTTCAAGGCCTCTTCCCTATTGCAACTGACCATATTCTTGCAACCTGGCATCAAATAAGCCCGCATCAGATGAAGATGGCTATACTATGGAAAACTGTTATTTTTAAGTACAAATTATTTCAAAGTGGATGAACACCTTTGGATCACTTTCTCAAACAATATTATACCAAAACCTTAAGTGCATTACACCATGATGAAAATACCAATGTAAAACTAATAATGGACTAGTGATAAAACTACTTCAAGAAGACATGCAAAAAAGGCTCTCTCCTATCTAACATGATTCAATCCACTGAATTGCTAATTATGTTATGTTAATAGTTGAATTGAAAAGGAATAAGAAGTAAAATGAAATCAACCATGAAAAAGTAGCACAATACTCAGTGATTCTATCTATAGTGCAGCATGATTCAAACAATACTTTTCTTACATATATGCGAAGCAAATACATATATTGAACTCATGATCTTGCACATAATTGTGATTGAACATTTGAGTAGTACATCAATCTAGCCCTTCTTCAAATATAAGCTATTTAGCAGCAAAATCATCTGATGAGAAAAGGATGACAAATGACCCCCAACATCATTCTAAGTGGGGAAAATAAAAACTCTCCTTTCAAACAAATAGCAAATCAAGTATGTATATGATTTATTGCAGCATCTGACATGGCACTGAGTCAACAAACAGAAGCAAACATATAACCTACTGAGACAATATACACCATAATATTGTCAATAACATGATTTTCAACACATCCAATTGCACTTCATTACGAAGGTATAATAGAACTACAGGGGACAAAGAAACATAAAGACACATAGGTAAAGCATGCACAGGATCAAAATCAACAAAAAAGAAACTTGACGTTAGTATGGCATCACTTACAGAGACACGTTTGAATGGGGAGCAGTATTATTTATCCTCTGCTCTGCGGTATCAAGTATCTTTGGTAGTATATGTGGCTTCAGCAGTTGGCTGTCAACAAAGAGAGGTGGCAGGTGTCAATGGGTAAGACATTAACATCGCTTGCATCATGCATGATTTAGTGACCAAAATAAGACTTGCAGCAGATGATTCAAGGCAGTCAAAGACTAAGTCAAAGTAGAAGCAAAGTGTCAACAGGAATAGAATGTTAAGAGAGCTATTTAGTCCCCAAGAATAGTGCAAGGTAGAGATGTCAATGGGTCAGACTTGTTAACATTGTTTGCATTATGGATGATCTAGCGAGCAAAAAGATTTGCATCAGATGATTTAAGGTACTCAAACAGAAGCAAAAGTGACAACAAATACTTGAATATCTTTTATTCTGATTTAATTAAAAATAATAAGATGAAATAGAGTTAAGAAAGTGGCATCCCTGCTGATTCTAGAGAGCAGACACAATGGAGAAGTCACCAAAGAAAGGTTAACACCCCTACCAATTGCAGCTGTAGTGTGTTCAAAGGGTCGAAAAGGAGATTGATGGGGCCCAAGTAAGATAAGTAAACAGGAGGTTGAGGAATGTATCTAATTGACATGAATGATCACGATACACTCACTATGGAGAGGGCTCTCTTAATTTCTTAACAGATATGAAGACTTACTGTACAGAGTAATAAAGGTATGAAAAGTAACTGGATTCACAATAGTTGGAAACAAAGTAGCCGAATGAGATGCCTATTTGATTTAACCAATCCTCCCTAATATGTTATGTATATCCCTCCTCTAAACAGTTACAGTGTCTCTGTGGGAACCATGTTATGTTACAAAAAAAAATATTATTGATTTACAGAGCTCTACAACCCCTTTTATTGGATAGAATCACCTCTTCATCTTCCCAATGAGGTAAACTTAGCACTTCAATTAAAAGCTAGCTTAGCTAAGTAGGAAATGATTGCAAGTCCAGATAAAATGGCCCAACTCCAAACAGCCATTTAAACTAACCAAGATTGATAGTTATGTATAATAGATCTTTTTTTTCTTCAGTGAGCATGTTAAGAGGAAAGGAAACGACTTAGATATGTGGGTTACCAGCAACAGCAGGTCATCCTTGTGAACCATCAACCATTTTGCTAATCGCCCCAGTTTTTTTTTTTTTTCAAAAGAAATTAGGTTATGCACTGTCACCTGCATAATTGCACATGAAAGATTGCATGAGTATACCCATATATGTGCATAGCTGAATCATGCAATAATCAGTGTGCTACTTTATATGCCCACTGATAACTACTGCCCAAAAAACTTTTGTGCCCACTGACCACTACTGCCTTTGACAAATTGGACCATAAATCCTGCAACAGAACATTAAATATATATTGCAGCGATGTAATTTTCATATCAGTGTATCATGTTGTTCTTTTATAGTAAGAAAATGTGAGATTCATAAAGAGAATATGTCACCAGAAGAAGATCCATAATTAATAGTCCAGCCAATGCACCATCAGAAGTGTACATAAAGGTACTTATGTTTCAAAAACATTTCTACGAAGGATGGTACTCATGTTGCAAACAGGTGAAGAGCCACAGTTCAAGCACTGTTATCATGCGACAGCAATGACGTTAGGCAAATTATTTTGTAAGCATTGCTTGTGCAAGAGATGATCCCATGATTTTAACAAGATTATTATACTATTACATCAATGCCTGAATTTTCTGGAACCAATGCAGCTAAAGGAAAAAAAAAAAAAAAAAGGAACTCTGCTAGGAATAACATCTGAGTAAGAACATTCCTTGTTACTTGCAAGCTGCTTCTGAAAGCACACAGCAGGATCCATTCATTCACCCACCCATAGTGATTGTAAAGCCTAATCAGCCTGACTACATAGCTAGAGATAAGCTAGAAATAGATAGCACACTCATCTATGTGAGCAAAATATAGGATTATCATGCAACAAGCAGATGACCCTAGAAACCAAATCAGAACATGTTCAGGCAAGCAAAACACCACACGCTTACACCTACAGCCGGGGGCGAACCTAGTAAAGGGCATGGGTGTACACATGTACATTCAATAATGTTTGCCAAAACAAAAAACGTACTAGGTTTGTAGGCGTAATACATGTATACACTTGTAAGATCAGATCCAAGTACAGCGTAGGTTAGGGTTCGGGAACTCAGTTTCGCACAGCAGGAATGGGGAGATAATGTGGCGCGCACGCGGCATAGGCTAGGGTTCGGGGACTCAGCTTCGCACACCAGAAACGGGAGAGAATGTGGTGTGGTGCATACCTTGCTGTGCTCGTCGCCGGCGAAGGGCGCTACGACTAAGGCCTGGAGAAGAGAAGAGACCGACCAAAACCCCGCGTACGGCGGCGGCGGTCGCCCAGACGCCCAGTTGTCGCCGCGAGAGAGCGATCTCACGGCGACTAAACGGGAGAAGGCAAGGCGTCGAGCGGGGCGGCGAGTCCGGCGAGCGGCAGCATCGAGCGTGGGGCTCGCCGGAGCCGGGGATGGGGCGCCGTCGGGAAGCGGGCGCGCCTGTGTTGTGTGGTTTGGGTGCGGCGGTGGCTTCAAGTGATGTGTGCTAGGGCGATTTTGATCTCCAATCCAAATGACTAAATGAGCACTCTAATGGGCCCTTACCGGGCCTTACCTCCGCCTCGGCTCTGTGGAAACTCTGGGCCGATAAAGTTTACGTTAGCCAATTACACAGAGCAACCCCAGCACCGGATCCGTGAAAAAAATGGAAAAGGTCCATCTATATCCTTTGACTATCACGATAATCTTATTTTCCTTCTCGAACTCAAGACGTCTCAACTTTTTAAACCGTTCAAATTATCTCTCCAATGAATCTCAAAAAAAAAAAAATCTCTCCATTGTTTTGAGCAATTTTGAAGATGATTTTTTCTGTTTCTTCAAAAACATTTGGTATTTGATAAGGTTTTTAAAACCACAAAAAAATTATAGTCTTTTAAAAAAATTCTAAAAAAAATTAGAGATAGATTATGATACAAAAACTCAAAATAAAAGCTCTGTTGGCACGAGCTTACCGGCCAGAATCTGTCATATTTTCAGTTATGTAAAAGTATTTTTCTCTCACAAAAATCAGCCACATAAATCAGCGACAACCGCAATAAGTCGTGCCGAATAGAGTGAAAATATGTAGAGCTCATGGAACCATTTTTATAAAATTCAAAAATAGGTTTATAGCTCTATAAAAATGGTAAAATATCTAGAAAATACAAAAAAAAATTCTAATCGATATACATTAATGTTGAATGCATTCATGTTATGCACTTCATGTTCGTTGTGTATTATTTTTTGTTGTGAATTTTTTTTCAAAACACGTTTACATATCAATGTAGAATATTTTGGGAGTTTGTTATAGACTTTTATGGATACTTTTTTATTTCCTAAAGGTAAATATATTTTTTCAAGCATCTACGGTTACTTTCATGAGTTAAATATTTTATTTGGATTTTTTGTGTTCCAACCTATCTATACATTTTTCTGAATTTTTAAATCTTCGAGAAATTTCTTTGGTTTTTAAAACCTTATCAATTATTGATCTTTTCTCAAATAAAAAGATAAAATCACCTTTAAAACCACACCAAATCCGATCAGTGAGGTAATTTGAAAGATTTTGCTAGTGAGGGTTGTAAAGATGCCAGGTTTTAAAGTTTAAAAAGATAAAATCTATGGCGATAGTTAAGGGAGATATAATAAATATTTTCTATGAAAAGTAGCAAGAAAACAAATAAAGCCGGAGGTCATTTATGTTGGTGGCCATGCTTCAATACATGTTCAAACCTTAAGCCATAGTGCTCGGATTTGAAACGTAAACAAAAATTGTTAAGCTTTGTTGTCAAAATTCTTTTGACGTCTATCAAAATTTCTGCACGTTTGCTAATAAAAAAAAGGGGAAACGACAACACTTTTGATGAACAGGGCAAACTCTACCTTAAGTTTGAAAAAATTAAGGGGACAATCAAAATAAAAAAAGGGTCCAGTCTTACAGACAAAAATGCGACAAAGTGATTCCCATTGAGCATTGGTTGATATACAAGAATGCTCACCATGGGAGCAAAGGACTGCATTCAACGTTACCCAAAACAATATCCATCAAGAGAGCTTTCACTCTTTCGGCTAGAAATATTCCAGGAAAGAACATGGATATTCCCCCATGTGATATCAGCACAACCATGCAACCCTTCCAAACCTGAACTCCAGGCACCCAAAATTTTCTACAGAACTAAAGCCTAGATAAGATAGGATGTTCTCTGCTCTGAAACCTTAATCACAATAAAACTAATCCTCGTCCATCCCGCCACCAGGCTGGGCATCTCTTCTTGGACCTCCTGCCGGCTTGGCCATGATGATCTGGACAGTTCATATTTATTCAAATATTACCATGTGGGCCTATGAAATGCAAGCGTCAGTAATAATTTAGAACATAAAGCTTAGCAGTCGTACCTGGTCAACCCGTAGCACAGTGCATGCAGCATCCGCAGAGTATTTTAGGGCAAAAAACCTGTACAGCAAAATAAAAGTAAGAAACATGCTAAGAGGTCATCATAAGCAGCTTAAAGTGCGGTGCAAGCATTTTCCACATCCAATGAGCACATTTTCAATTACCACTAAAGATGGAAAACATTTTTAAATCATACTGATCATATTGACTTACTTTGTGACATAGAGGTCCCATATTTTTAAGGTCGAGATGTCCTTGCAGGCACCTTTCTCCAGGTCAATGCCAACTTTCGCATTGCCACTAGCATGCTCAGCATAAAGAGAGGATATTATCTCCATTGCGCTAAGTCCAGCATTTTCTGCCAGGGTTCTTGGAACCATTTCAAAGCTTTCAGCAAATTTTGCAATGGCATACTGGTCTAACCTGTACAATCATCAACAGCAACCAACAACTGATTGAGGGAAACATGATATAGAAATCAACATTTCATGGTGTCATCCACTAAACTACTAAAAATGATTGTATTAGCAGTAATTTTGACAGATCAAATTGATCAAGTCAAGGCCAACTAAACCATAGAGCTCTATATAGACTCCCTGATTGCCTCTAGATTTGAAGATAAAAGCATCATGATGAAAAAGGGTCGCATCTTAGGCATCAGATTTTTTCTTATACCATCTATCATTGTATCCCAACAAATAGAGGAGACCAAGAACTATAAAAATTATCATAATATTGGCATCATGCTAGATTCTTTACATGTCAATGAAGCCTGCCAATTTAGCAAAGCAAATACAAGGTATAATGATCCTTCTCTTTTGTAACTAGCAACAAGTTTCAGCTGTACTCTTACCTTGTACATGAAAAGTTATTACTATAATGGTAGAAACAAACTTACCCTGTTTCCTTCAAAGAGAACTCCTTCAATCTCTTTGCCAGCTCTATTTCTGTTGCAGCAGCACCAGGAATTATCCTACTGTCCCTGCACATTGACTAGGAAAAACAAAAACAGTCAGAACTCAGATAGATTAGCTAAACAGACATGGACGTTACAATACAATAAAAGAGTTAGGTCACATCTACTGTAAATAAATACCACAGATATACCTTGTACATATTGACGCCATCATCAACTGTTAGAATATTGTCTCTATTCCTCCAAACCCTAGTAGGGTGGGCAATATAGTTGCTGTACATGGGCCTCATGAGCCTAGCCTCATGGGCCTACATATATACACTAACACTCCCCCGCTAGCCTGAACTTCCGGCGCAGCGGAGATCAAGACTGACATGAAAGGAGAAAGCAACACACACAGGGCCCCCCAGTCACAACTAGCCACCGGGCGACGTTGAGGCCGGATCGAACCGGAGAAGGTCGATGAGGCGGCACCCTTGGTGAAGATGTCGTGGCGGGAGGTGGTCGGTACATGGAGCACCCGAACAGCGCCGATGGCAAACCAAGTCTCGGACAAAGTGCAAGTCGATCTCCACATGCTTCGTCCGGCCGATGCGAACGGGTTGGTGGAGAGGTAGACGGCGCCGACATTGTCACAAGAGACAAGTGTGGTCTTTGTCGTGGGTCGTGAAGCTCGGCCAAGAGCCGACGAAGCCAAGAGGCCTCCGCCACACCGTTAGCAACAGCCCCTATTCGCCGCCTTGAGCGGAGACAACCGGCCGCCGCTTGATGACCAGAGATGAGGTTGCCGCCAAGGAAGACGGCATACCCGAGGTAGAGCGGCGAGTGTCCGGACACCCGCCCGACACATCGAGTAGACAACGAGCTCGGTGGAGGGAGACCGTGGAGCATCAAAGCCGTAGTCAACATTGCCACGAACATAGCGGAGAAGGCGCTTCATCGCAAAGAAGATGGGGTGCCCGTGGATCATGCATGTGAAGACAGATTCGCCGAACGGCGTAGGCGATGTCGTCGCCCGGTGAAGGTGAGGTACCGCAAGGCACCGCCCAAACTCCTAAGGCGCGAGGGATCCGCCACAGGGTCGCCTTCATCAGCAGAAAGCTTCGCCTGGGTATCAACTGGAGTAGCACAGGGGTGACATGCTGTCATCTCAGCCCGCTCAAGGATGTCCAGAGCATACTGTCGCTGGTGCAGGAACAACCCCGAAGGGCGAGTCTCGACAGTAACCCCCAGGAAGTGGTGAAGAGGACCAAGATCCTTCATGGCAAACTCCTGCTGCAAGGCCGATATGACACTCTTGAGAAGCTGCGGGCTGGAGGCTGTGAGAACAATGTCATCAACATAGAGTAGCAGTGGCGGCGCCTCGGCTCCGCGGGCGATAGACAAACAAAGAAGTGTCTGACTTGGCCTCTCTGAACCCCAAGGTGAGAAGGTAGGTGGCAAACCGAGAGTACCAAGCACGGGGCGCCTGCTTTAGACCATATAGTGACTTGTTGAGCCGGGCAGACGATCAGCCGACCGAATCAACAAACCCCGCCGGCCGGGTGCGAGATACCGTCTCGCACAAGGTGCCATGGAGAAATGCATTCTTGACATCTAGTTGATGCACCGCCACGAGCGAGAGAGCAAGTGAGAGGATCAGTGCGACCGTGAGCAGGCTTGACCACCGGATCGGGTCTCATCATAATCAACTCCGGGGCCGGGTAAAGCCTCCGAGTACCCAATGAGCCTTGTAGCGTTCCGCATCGCCATCACCCGACGCTTATGCGCCCAGATCCACTTGCTCAGGACCACATTGCCACCGGACGGACGCGGCACAAGGTCCCACGCCCGTTGGCAAGAAGAGCCTCATGCTCCTCTTCCATCGCTGCCGCCCGCTAGGGATCCGCTAATGCAGCGCGGACAGAGGAAGGAATCGGAGAGACCGGCGGACTGCTCGGTGGCGGAGAGGGTCGCGGGCGGAGAACCCCCCGCCGCATGCCGAGTCACCATCGGGTGAGTGTGACGGGGTCCCGCAACGACCGCGGTGGTAGACCGCAGGGTAACCACGGACCCGACGTGGTGGCGGCGGTGGTGGAGGAGCCGGAGTCGGTCCCGAGGCACGGGGCGCCGGGTCGCGCGACGAACGACACCGCTGTCGGCCGCCATGTAGGGTCCCGGCCGCGAAGCAGGGGGAACGACTCGACGCTCGGCCGCGCTGCGGCGCACCGGGTCCTCCTCCGGCCGCCAGCGGGCGCAGCCTCGGTTTCCTCCGGGGCGGTGGCGCAGCCCCCGGGGCTCCGGGGGGGGGGCGCACGGGCGCAGCTGGGGACGCCGGGTCGCGCCGCGTGGCACGGGCAAAGGCGCCGGAGCTGCGCGTGGCGCAGCGAGGCTCGGGGCGCGTGCCGCAGCCGGTGAGCCTGAGTACCTCGTGAGAAAGAGGCCGAGAGGGAACCGGTGGCCGAACCACCGGTCGAAGAACAAAGGACTCCAGCCTCGCAGGGTGGAAGGTGTGGAAGAAGTGGAGTAGGAAAAATCCGACTCGTCGAAAACAACGTGCCCGGGAGATGAGGACACGGTGGGAGGAAAGGTCGTGAGCGCCGGTACCCCTTATGGTCAAGGGAGTAGCCAAGGAACACACAACGTGTCGAGCGGGCGCCAACTTGTGAGGAGCAAAGGGCGGCAAGTTCGGGGTAACAGCACACCAAGACACGGAGGTGGTCATAGGTCGGGCGGGTACCGAAGAGGGCGTGGTGGGGGAGTGGGAGCAGGACAAGTCGTGGACGGAAGGCGGTTGAGTAGGTGGGTGGCGGTGGTGGAGGCTCTCGCCCCCGCGGGGGCGCAGAGGCCCGAAGAAGAAGAGTGCGCATGACATCGTTCGTGGTGCGGATCATCCGCCGCCTTTGCCGCTCGGGAAGAGGTATACGGACAAGACATGCGCAAAATTTAACACCCCGAGAGGAAGAAAGAACGAGGCGTTGTTATCAAATTCACGCCCGTTGTCGCGACCGATCGGCCTTGACGGTGAGACCGAACCGAGCGGACGCCCGTGCAAAGAAGTGGAGGAGGGTGGGAAACGCCTCGCACTTAGCACGCAAGGGAAAAGTCCAAGAGTAATGGGAGAAATCATCAACCAACACCGTATAATATTTAAGGCCAGAAATGCTCTGGCAGAGAGAGGTCCACACATCACAATTATACAAGATCAAAAGCATGCGTAGCACGCGAAGAAGAAGAAGAAAAAGTAGTCTAACATGACGACCGAAACCGACACGCATGACAAAGATGCTCGGCATGAGTACGAAGTACAAGAGATGTCTCGCACTACAACCGAAGCCGAGCCAAAACGCCGCGCCGATGACCGAGCCGGGCGGTGCCGATGGTAGAAGACGGCGCCACGGCAAGAGCAAAGGCGGAAGACGGAAGGCGAAGAGTGTAAAGGGGTCCCGTGCTCTCACATCGAGGAGTGGTCGCCGAAGCCAAATCCTTCACAAAGAAGACCGTAAGTGTCAAATTCGACGAACAAGAGTTATCGCCAGCTGAACCGACGAATAGAGAGAA
This sequence comes from Hyparrhenia diplandra, assembly GCA_015847255.1. Classification (NCBI taxonomy): domain Eukaryota; kingdom Viridiplantae; phylum Streptophyta; class Magnoliopsida; order Poales; family Poaceae; genus Hyparrhenia; species Hyparrhenia diplandra. The sequence goes on along the minus strand of JADLZK010008237.1, from coordinate 74,981 downwards.
GATTGTGGACCATCCGAGGGGCAACAAGAACATTCGAAAGGCGAAAAAGGACCCGAGCGTAACCCACAGAGGTGACCTGAAGACGTGAACCATTCCCCACCATGATAGAAGAAGGGCAAGAGGGGTGGGGAGGTCGAAGGGCGAGAGTATACCAAATCCGGGTGGTGTGGTAGGAAGCCCCGTAGTCGGCAATCCACCGGTGGCGGTGTCAGCCCCATGGTGCCGAAGGACCGAGCGGAAGCTCGCCGATTCCACCCCCCCGGAGACGGGCTAGGGCGGAGGGAGGAGCCCAAATCGGCGGTAGAGGAGCCATGGTGGAGTACATGGCGACCGCCCGAGTGGAGGTCGAGTGTGCCCGCCGCCCGGGCTGAAACGGCCGCATGGAGATGCGCCCCGCCCATGGGTTGGTGAAGGAGGGGGACAGGCGCACCGCCGAACCGGAAGTGGAGCAAGCGGTGGGAGGTCCGCCACGACCCGTCCAAATTCCGCCTCGCCGGCACCACGCCCGGCGCCACCACCACCACGGCCACCACGGCCGCGACGGCGACCACCGCGGCCACCTCCACTCCCGCTGGCCCGGAGGAGGCGGGCAGCGACGCAGCACGGAAGTAGAGGACGCAGCGCGGGAAGAGCGGGCGGTGCAGGGGCATGTGGCACGGCCCCCATCCGAGCTCCTCAAGCACGAGGTCATCCCGAACCCGCAGGAAGGTGGGGAACGGCGTCCCGACGGGTGATCCAGCCTCCTCGGGTCGCGAACCGACCATTGAGGCCCCGCAGAGGTTGAGCACCAGCCGGGCGATCCTCCATCGGTACCCAATGTCAATGAAGAGCGTCGGGTTTTGACCTTCATCTCGCCCCAAAGCAGTCGCTAGCGCGCAGAGGTCCCCCGGGCGAAGGTGCGGAAGTCGGCCTCGAAAGTGTGAGGGCACGGGCCTCGCGTTCTTGTGGAAGTGGCCCTCGATGGCGAGCGCCGAGTGGCGCTGGCACCGGGCGATCCTCGACGGTGTCCCGGATATCGAGGAGATGGTCCCAACGATCCAGACAAGGCGACAACTTGCCGAGGCCACGCCGCGCCCCGCGCCGCGAGAGGTGTGTCAGCGGGCGTGGTCGTCGATGGCGTAGCGGTGGAGCGCCAAGAGAGCATCCGATCACGCCAACGAGCGTAGGAGGTGTCGCGTGAGTCGAGCACGACGGTGACCAGTGTTCTGACGTTCGTGGACGGCGACGGCCCGGAGGTGCGGTAGGCGACCATGGGATCGGCCTGGTCGGGCGCTGGGCGGTGGAGAGGCACGGAGGTGGGTGTGCCCGACGGGAGGAAGAAGTGGCGCCGTGCTCCGCGAAGACGGGGTGGGGACGGAGGGACCGAGCAGAACCGCTCCGCCTCCCCACCGGGCGAGTGAGAGCATCTCGGCGGCATCGGCCAAGGCTCCCACGCGAGGGCAGCAAAGACGAACACGCCCTCGCGCCTCCGGGGCCCGAAGCTTTGCCGCCGTAAGAGCACCCGGCAAGCTCGCGTTGGGTCCAGGAGCACCATCGGGCGACACCCTGCCCCGAAGAGCGGCCACACTGAGCGGCGCATCCCGCTGGTGCATGCCGAGACCTCCACCAGGGCCATAGAGGTGGGCAGGGATCAAGACGCACCACCGTGCCAGAAGGAAGCGAGGGGAGCAAAGCAGCGTCGAGGCCGGCACCATGGACGGCTGTGTGCGTGGGACGGTTCAGGGGAAGCCTGGGCACGCCCCCCGCCGCTCGAGGTCATCCCGAGAAAGCCCCTAAGTGGGCGCTGGGGTCTCCCGCGTCCACACGTCCGCCCGGCGCGGCGGCAATATGGCCGCAGCTGCCAGCCGGGCATGGGCGCGACGCTCGGCCGGCTCGCCCCGCGGTGGTGATCTCCAACCGCGGCTCAGTGGACGGAGGAGGGAGGAAGGGTCCCCCGGGCGGACCGGGAGGAGGCGTCCCGGGCCGCCCTGCGCCCGGGCGACGGCGGCCGCGCGACGCCGGCCAAGGCCCGCAGTCCGTGGCGCGCGCGGGCGCAGGCCGCCCTCCGCGATCGCGTGGCGCGATTCCACCCGCCCAGGTGCGCCGGCCCGGATGGCAAGATAGGAGAGGAAGGGGTAGGAGGAGAGGGAGAGGAAGCCCGGCTGCCGCCGTGGGCGGCGGCGGCCGCCCGCCCCGCCATCGGTGGGCGGCGGGCGGCCCGGAAGGGAAGGGGAAGAAACGGATCGGGAATCTAGCGTGATACCATGTTAGAATATTGTCTCTATTCCTCCAAACCCTAGTAGGGTGGGCAATATAGTTGCTGACATGGGCCTCATGGGCCTAGCCTCATGGGCCTACACATATACACTAACATCAACAACTCTTTTCAAGATCATCTAGTATACTGTCAGTACTGCCTCTCAGGACAACAGTAGCCACTGAATTTCCACCTTCTTCGTTCTTGACGACAGTAACCTATATAAATTAAAAAACAAAATAAAATGAATATTGTAAAGGAAGGATAAAGATATATCTTTTGTAAAAGCACAAAGGGAGTGGAACGTACTCGAGTACCACCAATTTCTTCAACGGAAACAGAGTCTGCATATCCTAGTTCGTCCCGCATTGGGTTGACTAAGTTTCAACTATATTTCAAAAGGAAAAAACAAAAATTAGAATAAGTATGATACTACGACACAGGAACAAATAAATCTGAAAAATCAGAACTTACAATTGCAATAGCCCCAGTAATACGGCAGAATCTTCTCAATTCAAACTTCGAGCTGATTTTCAGAACCATCAGTCTGCAAACAGAACATCAGTAAGTAACTGCTATCAAAAAAAAGGTCAACAGCCACACATCCATAAAGTCCTCAATTTTGGAGAAAATTTAACATATAACATATATACGATAAATCTCCAGTCAAAAAGGAATTTTTCAACAAAGATCAATACTGCACAGAGAATTCAGGTTATTCAGTTCAGAACACATGAAAAGAAAAAAAAAAAACTCACTTATAACGTTCACAGAAATGTAGCGCCATGTCACCAACTGCAGCTCCACTGACAATAACCTTGGCACCTGAGTCAGCAACAGCTTTGATAAGCTCCTCCACCTTAGCTTCCTCGGTTTTAGCATAGTTTTCTAACTGCAAAAGCATATGTATTATAGATTCCAACAGATATTTGCAGATTACAGCTTCCAATGTGCTACAGAAGAAAAGAAATATCATGTGCTCCATTTTTAAGTTCAGTGTTATGTATCCATGAGAAATGAATCCACAAATTATGAAAAAGGAATGTACTGTTGGATGCATGCCTACATATAAAACACACAAAGCCAACTAAACAGTTTGCAGCACTCAAACATTCATGAGCATAGTAAAAGTAGGGATGACTTTAACTTTAGTCAAACAAAGATTCTCAGAGTAAGAACATACCTGCTCAGCAGAATGAATCAAAACGGTTCCCTTTGTTTCAGTTGCCGAGGTATCGACACCACCAGCAAATACTGCAATCTGAATATTGATTGGTTTTAGAATTCAGAAAGAAACACTGCCAGACATCATACAGGAAAAGATGGGTACTGTGCTGTAATTGGTTAGGATTTCTGTACTGTGCTGTAACTGGTTAGGATTGCTGTGCATATTTAATTTCTAGCACCATTTTATAACATATAACTGCCCAAAATCATAGCTCCTATACATTCATTGCCCTTAGCAGAAGTGTGAACTAGAAAGACAGATTAGTGTCCTACGGAGTGAGATTTTTAAGAAATAGAAAAGCTTACAGTAGCAATGACAAGCAAATGAAATGTGCTATGCCATAACCACTTTATTAAGTACAAATTGGTTTACCAGGGACTTAAGAGTGATGTAATGCTAGCAGATATGATTCAAAATAAACAAACATTGAACAGATGTCTAAATCACCACAAGTAAGTGATTATCCTTGAGATTCCAACAACAAATACTCACAAACTTGTAAAAATAATAATCAGAGCTTCATTCATTGCCCATTTCATTTAAAAAAAAAAACTTCAAAAACAATAGAAAAGAAGGGTATAGAACTTTCACAGGTATAACCAGTGTCCAATGTGAATGAAGAGTAGCATTTTGAGCTTACCTTTGCCTTCTCCACCCTTTTGATGCTACCAACAGCATCATTTTTCAGAACCATCCCACGGACCACAGAAGAATTGTGCAAACCACCTCCAAGCAGCTTAGCCACTCTAACATTGTCGACATTAAAGTTTGCTGGATTTTTGGGGCAAACTTGAATGCAGGCCTAAAAAACGGTACAAATCGACCCACTATTAGTTGATGATGTAAGTATGACGTCGAGGGAAAGCTCCCTATAATCTGGTAGACATTAGCTTACATCAGCCACAAGAGGGCACATTATATCCTCCTGGCCAAACTGCTTGCTCGCGACAGCAGATCTCATCCTCAACACAACCTCCTCCTTGTTTCTACGTCCATGTTCTCTGAGCCTTTCTCAACAAGATCTTCCAACATCTCAATTGTCTGCAAACCAAAGACAAAAGCACAAAGAGCCTGCTATCAGACTGCATGTTTCAATGTTATAAAAGCCTACTTGAGTCAGGGGACAAGTCACCTTGTTGATGGCTTTGGTGTAGCCAATGATAATCTCACTGGATGCAAGCCCATCCTGATGAGCTCCTCAGCCTTCTCAAGCAGTTCACCAGCAAACGATATGGTGAGATTGGCTCCATCCCCAATCTCTTCCTGCTGGGCCCTGCCAGCCAGTACCAGGATCTTAGCGGCCGGGTGCTGAACCTCGAGCTCATTCACGATGGTGGCAGCATCGTTTGTGATAAACAGCTTGTCCAAGTGATTGATAACCATCTTGTTCATTCCTACATAAAGACAACCAGTAAAGCTACAACATCAAGCAATCAGCACTGGAAGGTTTCAGCATCTATGCAAGTAAAATTACGTCAGAAAATGCGATTTACATAGTGCAGAAGACTGTAGTATTAGACAAACTAATTGCTCCTGATCCAAACATTGTACACGAGTTAATTTGATTTCAAACGGCACATCAGTCTACCAAACGTTCATCAGCCTATCCCCCTCACTCCATGCCCACTCCCCACAACAGCTCAATACGGCGGCCTCACGCTAACCCACACCACCGAATACCGAGCGCGCTCTGCTCGCTCCAGATCCCCTCTCACTCCCGTATCCACCACCCGAGCCCACAACCAGCGCCAACGAAGCGAAGGCGAACGCGGAGCACGACTCACCGTTGGGGCCAAGGGAGGTGCGCGTGATGGCGGAGAGCTCGCGGCAGGCGTCGATGTTCTTGAGCACGGCCTCGTCGAGCCCGGAGAGGAGGCGGTGGCCCTCCTGAGCATCGCCTGGATCCGGTTGCCCGCCATCGAGCCGAGCGCCACCATCGTCGTCTCCGGCTGGGTGTGGGGTGGTGGTGTCCTGGTGGCGGGGACAGCGCCGGCGGCGAGTCGGGTCGCCGGAGTCGATGATGGGTCGCCGGAGCTGGGGTGCGGCGGTGAATGTGCTAGGGCTATTTTGATCTCCAAATGCCCGGAGCACTCTAATGGGCCTTACCGGGCCTTACCACCGCCTCGGCTCTGTGGAAATTTTGGGCCGACGAAGTTCACGTTAGCCCAATTACCCAGAGGAAACCAGTATCGGGATCCGTGAAATAATGGAAAAGGTCCATCTACATTCCCCTAAAAGAACCTGTCACGACAGTCTTTTTTCTCAAAAAGTAGTCTGTTTTTTTTTTTCTCAAACTCAAGAAATCGTACTTTTAAAGCCGTTCAAACCTCTCTACCTTAGTTTAGAATGATCTTAAAGACGACTTTTATTGTTTTAATAAAAATATTTGGTACATACTTGATAAGGTTTTAATGAAACACAAAAATTTCTAACCTTTAAAAATTCCAAAAAAAAAAAAATATAGAGATAGTTAAGGATAAAAATCCAAATAAAATACTTAGAGCACAAGAAAAAAATTCATAAACTTCATAGAAAAAAGGTTTTTAGCTCTAGAAAAATGAGAAAAAAAAATATCTAGAGAGGTCTAGAAAGTTCCTACAACATTCTAATCTATGTATAAACATGTCTTAGTAACTTTGCAAATATAACATACGAGTACGAATGCAATATACAATAATGTTGAATGCACTCATGCTACGCATTCATGTTGGTCGTGTATTATTGTTTTTTGTTGAAAACATGTTTGGGGCTTGTTTCTAGAATTTTTGGAAACTTTTTTCGATTTCCTTAAACCTAAATTTATTTTTTAAACATCCGGAGATACTTTCATGAACTCTAAATATTTTATTGGGATTTTTTGTTTTGATAAATCTATATATTTCTTAAAATTTTAAATTATTGAAGACATTTTTGTAGGGTTAAAACCTTATCATTTACTTACCAATTTTTTTTAAGTAAAAATGACAAAATTGCCTTCAAAACCACACCAAATTCGATCTTGGAGGTAATTTAAATTGTTAAGAGTTTAAGGCTTAAGATGTCTAGTTTTCAAGATGAAAAGGTCAAATTAGACTACAATGATAGTTAGGAAGCTAAAATGAGCTTTTTATATGTAACAAAAAAAGTCCAAGGTCATTTACACAACTGCCTCCAATAAAATCCCTATAAGGAAAATGTACACATATGCATTAATAGAAAGGTCAACAAACGTTTCTAAAGGCAAAAAAAAAAAAAAAAAAAAAAAAAAAAAAAAAAAAAAAAAAAGCATCCGGGTCTACCTAGCAAAGTTAAGATGGCCAGGCCAGAAACTGATGACATGAATATCAACACAGGTTCATAATGAACCACATAAGTGGTACGTGGAATAAAGATTAATTTCATTCCTCTCAAAAAAAATAAAGATTAATTTTATATGAAAACTAATTATACGTTAACTCAGCTTAAATAGGTGGTTGTTATGCATAGGTATTGTTTAGAGTCTAATTGGTTGATAACCAATTTTGGTTGCCAAAACTTAGAAAACACATGTTTGTTTTGTTTTTAGTTTGTTGTTTAAATTTGCGAATACCTCTCACTTAGCTTGCCAAATCTGTGGTAAATATTTTTGTCTAACTTTTTTTATACAAGAAAATTGTCTTGACAAATTTTGTAGTCCAACCAAGCAGACCCTAATAAAGGTGGAATATGAGTGACGGACTTCTGTCGCTTGGGCCCTATTGTGACATGCATGGGCTCATGTTATTATGCATCTCAACAACCCAATTGACAATTGCAAAGGGCCCACATCGAGCCCATGATTGACTCTTGATCTAATGGTCGACATTGTCCCGAGGTTGTATATAAACCCGTGCGCCCTCCTTGAAACCCTAGTCGTGGTGCCCGCCTTCCTTATATGCTAAGCCGCCGTCTTCTAGCTCCCTCGCCCCTCCTACTCCAGGCATCGCCCACCACCTCCTCCTTCAAGGCATCCACCTACCCCATCCATACTTCTCCTTCCTTGGGTTGATGGCAATGGTGGTGACGATAGTGGTAAACCACTAGAGTTGATGGATCTGGTGGCCCAACGGCTCGATTTTTGTGCTTGTGGTGGCTCGAATTGCGGCTGCTTCAATTCATGGGCTGGCCATAACGTTTAGCCGCTTGGATACGAGGTTGTGGGCTCCCCATGATTGGCATGTATGGCCATGTTGCATTACGCGCAAGGCAATGATGCCCCCAAATTGTTGGCAATAATGTTATACACCATGAAGACTCGCATATGTAAGTTACACCTAAATCCTTTTTGTTTCACTGTCTTTGATTTTATTTTTAGGATAAAGAATATATGCAAACTATTTTCACTAGAAACATAGTTTTATACTGAGGATCAATATTGAGTGAAAGTTATTTGAGAAGTCGACTTTTTCATGCCCCTTTGTGTTGATATGTGATTTCATACTTATATATGCATTTTATATGGTAGTTCTACTTTAGTTCATCTTCCAAATAGTGATGTGACAGGTAAACAAGCTGGATTTGAGGATTCTTGATTTGGGCATACAAGCTTATTTTGTAGAGTGGAAGCTATTATTTAGGCAACTTGGACTCGGTTTGGAAGATGTGGACTAACCTCAATCTACACTATATATATATCACCAAATTAGGTATTGTTTGCCCATTGATTTTGATGGACCGGTTCAAGTACTTGCATAAGGCCTTGCTTTGGGTGATGCAAGCGTAATTTGATAGCAATAGGGATTGATTTTGGTGACACTGGCTCAGTTTGATTGATCCACAATGGATTTTTTTGGTACCAAAAATTTATTCTACGTATGAGATATTGATCTAGCAAACGACATTTGAGATTTGGTAGCCTAACTGAAGCAAATCATGCTTCAAAGATGGATTAGCTAGTGAACTGTGAACCTTTCCCAAGCAGGAGAGCAACATCGGGTCCTCTATCCTCTGCAGGCCGGCGGTGGCCCGCGTGGCGTATGCCCCCTGGAACACAGGCTTCGTCGACGGGAGAGGGAGCTGCTCGTCGTGGAGGCCATGCTGCGCTAGTGCTTGCTTGAGTTTACACACGGGCATGCCGATGAGTATAAAAAGCTCCTCTGGGTACTTGCGCCGGAGCTATCTCAAACTCACAGATCAACCACCTGGTCGGGCATCGCCGTCAGCGACAATGTCTTACAGACGATGACACAGCGGGCCAGAAGCTTCCACGGGATCGAGGGAATCGCCAATGCAAAGATCAAGAAGGAGCTCGCTCGCGACATACCATATACCTGATCGTCAGGGACAACCTCGACGGCGAGCGAGAAAGAGGCCATGACGCATTCATGTCTCCCAGCTTGCTACAGGAGTTTTCGTGCTAGGAAGCCTCGCTCGACACGCCCCTGCATGCATGGATGTTCTCTCTCTCGCTCTCGAGGTTGTCGATGACGATGAGGTATGGTATGTCGCGGTGACCTCCTTCTTGATCTTTTCCAATGGTGACGTCCTCGATGTCGTGGATGCTTCGATCGCGTGTTGGGTTCAGTTGTAAGGCGACGTTGTGGCTAACTACGATGCTCTCGGGGTAGTCAGTGAGCTTGTTGTTGCTCTGTAGTCAGATACCTGGGTTGTGAGTTTGTTAGGGTTGAGGAGTCGTTTATATACGCTAAGCGCAGTATTGGGCTGAGATGGGCTTTCATGGAATTAGAGTGGGCTCGGCATTTTTACCCATGGCGAGCCTTTTACAAAAATCGCCGAATTAACCGTGTCGGTTACATGAAAAAAAAAAACACCACGGTTATGGCTATTAATCATGGTTGTTATTTTATAAAAACCGCTACGTTAATCGACAACCATGACAGTTTTTCCCCGTGGGCAACTTGCCCTGGTCTCGATTAACCGTAACGTTTTTTCCAAAACTACCGTGATTAAAGATTTCTATAGATTTTTTTAATAGTGGCACAAGTTCAGACTAGGACCTCGACGAGCCCAGCTCCATGGATCTCATGAAGGGCACACAGAAGTTTAGAGATGAGGACATGGTTGTATCCTTAGAAATCAAAGAGGATGTCGCTTGCAGCGTGCCTCTAGGCTTCGCCTTTGTCGGCTTGAAATTGTCCAAAATCGCTGTTATCGAAGCCGAGCACTGGGAGATGATGAGCGCCGCATCGCATCGGGCGCCTACGTGGTCACCTGGGACGACGCCGCCGGGCGCTGAAGCGTCGCCGACCACCCCCTCGTGAGCAGGCCCGCCCAAGACAACGACGTCCAACACGACGATGCCAGCCCAAGACGGCACGACGGCGGCAGCGGCGTGACGCCCGAACCCTAACCTCGCGGCGCCACCGTCGCCGAAGCTCGTTGTCGCCGCTCCTCGCATCACCCCACCTCCGGCCAACCTTCTCCCCGGTATAGAATGTCCCCGCCTACCGGAGGAGGTAGGCAGCCCGCGGGTGGGGATGGTCACCGGGCCGCGGTCGGGCGGTCGGGCTAGGTCAGGGGTGGGGGACGCCGAGCTCGATCTGCGACGATGGTGGTGCGGGCGGCGAGCTCGAGCAATGGAGCAGGCGCCATGGCGGCGGCGGCGAGAGACGGGCGGGGAGGTGGAAGTAGGTGGCCGCCGCGCCCGCCGCAGGGGGCAAAGGGCGGGGGGTCGCGAGGAAGAAGAAAACTTTGCGGGCCGGGCCGAGGCCCACGTGAGAGGGGTGGTCGGCGGGTCCGCCGCTCTGGGTGGTCAGACCCTAGGAGCCCCCGCCTGGCTCGGCAAGGTGTTCGATCGAGAAGCAGCTTGAGGCCTGCAGCTTCTTCGTTCCGGTGCGTCTCTCCGTGGACGGCGTGTTCCGGACCTTCGGCCGCAAGTTCTGTTCCGGCAGAGTCGCACGTACCCGTCTGCGTGGCCGCTGTTGCGGTGCAGCATCTTTGCAACTTGCACTCCGAGCGCTTCTGCAGCATCTTCCCCGCGGCGCGCGATCATCGCCGTCGGGATCGGCACCGGCGAGAAGAAGCTGCTGGCCTCGAGGAGCCTCTCGGCTCGTCCATTCCCCATGACGTTTCCCACTTGCAACGTACTCCTTGCCTGGCATTAACCTCCGTCTTTAACCTCCGTCCATCGTCCCTAATCTCCACCATTATTTCTGCCGCCATTCAATGCTCCAGCGGCGATCTGCTTTGCTAAAGCTGCGGTTGTTAAGTTTCACCTGCAAAAGTGAGGTCGGTCGGCCGTGATCCATTAAACTCCGTCCGGCCGGCGCTGTCGTCGGCGTGGCGACTGATCCGTCGATCTACTTGCTCCTTTTTAAGCCCGCGGGGCTCCGGGCGTTTCCGCAAGGAGGAGCGCGTGCCAGAGGTTCCATGACATGGCGGCGCCGCGTGTACTCCTTCTCGCCGGCTGGTTGTTCGTGGCGGCAGCTGGGGTGGCCGTGGCCGTCGACGCGATCGGGGTGAACTGGGGCACCATGTCCACGCGCCGGCTCCCGCCCAAGGTGATGGCGCGCCTGCTCACGGACAACGGCTTCCGCAAGGTGAAGATCTTCGACGCCGACGAGCGCACCATGACGGCCCTCGCCGGGACAGGCATCGAGACCATGGTCGCCGTGCCCAACTCCATGCTCGCCGCCGTCGCCGACTACGACCGGGCACGGCAGTGGGTCAAGGACAACGTCACCAGGTACACCTTCGACGGCGGCGTCAACATCAAGTTCGTGGCCGTCGGCAACGAGCCGTTCCTCAAGGCGTACAACGGCTCGTTCGACCGCGTGACGGTGCCGGCGCTCAAGAACATCCAGCGCGCGCTGGACGAGGCCGGGCACGGGGCGGCGGTCAAGGCGACGGTGCCCGTGAACGCGGACGTGTACGACTCGCCGGCGAGCGACCCGGTGCCGTCGGCGGGGAGGTTCCGTGGCGACGTGGCGGGGGTCATGACGGACATGGTCCGCTTCCTGAGCCGTAGCGGCGCGCCGCTCACCGTCAACATCTACCCGTTCCTCAGCCTGTATGGGAACGCCGACTTCCCGCTCGACTACGCCTTCTTCGACGACGGCGGCGGCGCGGGGAAGAATAAGCGGCCGGTGGTCGTCGACGGCCGGGTCGTCTACACCAACGTGTTCGACGCCAACTTCGACACGCTGGTGTCGGCGCTGAAGAGGGTTGGGTTCGGCCACCTGCCGGTCATGATCGGCGAGGTCGGCTGGCCGACGGACGGCGACACGCACGCCACGCCGGCGCTCGCGGAGCGCTTCTACGCGGGGCTCCTCAAGCGCGTGGCGACGAGGCGAGCGCGAGGCACGCCGCTCCGCCCCGGCGCACGCATCGAGGCGTACCTGTTCGGGCTCGTCGACGAGGACGCCAAGAGCGTGGCGCCGGGCAACTTCGAGCGCCACTGGGGCATCTTCACCTTCGACGGGCGGCCAAAGTTCCCGCTGGACCTGCGGGGCGACGGCCGGCCGGTGATGCCGGTCCCGGGCAGGGGCGTGGAGTACCTGCCCCCGCGGTGGTGCGTGCTGAACCCCATCGTCAGCGCCGGAGACGACGACGGCGGCCGGCTCGCGGACGGCGTCGGGTACGCGTGCTCCCGCGCTGACTGCACGGCGCTGGGGTACGGGTGCAGCTGCGGCGGCGCGCTGGACGCGCGCGGAACGCGTCGTACGCCTTCAACGCCTACTACCAGGTGCAGGGGCAGGTGGAGTCGGCGTGTGACTTCCAGGGGCTCGCCGTCGTCGTCCACGAGGATCCGTCGCGGGGCGCGTGCAACTTTACCGTGCAGGTCGTCGGGTCTGGGGCGCCGCCGGTGGTCACCACGGTGGCGGCTGTAATGCTGCTGCCTCTCTGTTTCTTGTACGTGTTGCTCTGAATCCTGATGATTGTAGATTTGTATTGTAGGTGATGATGCCATACGAGGTACTTTCATCTTTTGATTGAGGAAAAAGTCCATATTACCTCCCTCAACTATCACGAAAGTTCACTTTTCCTCCTTCAACGTAAAAACCGCACAAATCACCTCCCTCAACTTTTCAAACCATGCAAATTACCTCCCTCAAGAGATTTTGAGGGCGGTATTGTTACAAGAACAACGGTTTGTCTTTTCCTTTTTTAAAAAAATTTCGGTTGAATCTTTGAAAAATCATAGTAAATCACGTAAAAAAATCATAAAATGAAAAATCTAATTTTGTTGGACTCCACATGATTAGATCTACATAGTGAATACTCCCTCCGTCCCCTAAATGTTTGTTCTAGAAAACCGTGTTTCCTCATTAACACGTTTTTTACACACATAAAAGGGACGGAGGGAGTATATAATATGATATACTTTAATATAAAGTTTTTGCAACGAAGGTTTTGTATTTTTCTTTTATATATATTCAGTGTGTAGATATAATTATGTGGAGTCTAACAAAATTAGATTTTTTATTTTATAATTTTTTTATGATATACTATGATTTTTTTAAAGATTCAATCGAATTTTTTTAAAAAGAAAAAGGCAAACCGGCTGTTATCTGTAGCAATACCGCCCTCAAAACCGCCGAGGGAGGTAATTTGCATGGTTTGAAAATTTGAGGGAGGTGATTTGTCCGGTTTTGACGCTGGCGGGAAAAAAAATGAACTTTGTGATACGTGAGGGGAGGGAATTCGAACTTTTTCCTTTGATCATCACATAATTCACACGGGATGAGTAAAGTTCCATAACTCAGAGAATCTGTGGGCCCACAACACGGCCCACAGGCCGCAGCTAGCGCTGTAAGCCCACAGCGAGCGAGCGTAGCTGCGCAGATGCATGAGTGATTGCTTATCTTTTGGCCCGGTAGACTGCCGTCCAGTTATTTTTTCCCCCTTGTTTCATTTCTTTTTCTTTATAATCTTCTATACCTACCTTTTAATTCGGCGGCACTAGTGCCCAGACGTCTGGACGGACACGCGCTTCCGGACGCCTACGCCTGCCCAGGCCCCCTGGGTACGCCCCGCTTTCCCGCCGCCCCTGCATCGCGGTGCCCCGCTTACCTATCGCCAACTATAAACACCGTATAGAGGTTCCCCGAGTAAAATAAGCTCCTTATGGCTAATTCATGGACCATAAGGTGGCGTGTTAAATTTTTAATATTTACCTTCATGCTTTCCTGTACGGGCTTCTTGCCCCTACAGTTCACTTAAAAAATTGTATTTGTACCTATACAGTGTAATATTAAAAAAAGAAAAATTTATGAGTTCATCATCACTTTCTTCCCTATCCGTCCATTGAACTCTCCTTTTTATTGCATCCCTCAGTCTGATCGATCCCTCTTGTTAAGAGCATAACCTGTGGTACAGAGGTTGCCCTATATATTTACAATATATAGCTAATTCATGTTCTTGGACTATACAGTGGATTGCTTGATTAGCCTCTTAATTATCAGCGTGATTTATTGTTGTACTTCAGAACAAGTTTATTCTTATCCGAGCAACGCAGAAAGTTTTCCTGTGGTCTTTATTAAAAAGGAGGAAAATAGGTCGAACAAAAGAATTAAGAAACAAAAAAAAAAGGAAGAAACAACAATTATTAAAAATGAGGAAAATAGGTCCAACAAATTAAATAATTAAAACAAATAGAATGGAACAACAATATTGCCTTTCACAAGTATCAATACAAAAGACTAGTGTCCCAGAGCTCCTCTTTCACAAGACATTTAACTGTACCCTTTTGGAAAAGGAAAGTTAAATCTTTAGGTAATCCTCATTTGCTTGATCATGCACCTCTCTTTCCAATGTTGCCTTTGCTCAGTTCAACATCCCATAGCAGTTGATTGATAAATCAAAATACAAGGTCGGATTTTTGTTTCTCCTTATGGAGTCACTAAAGACAAGAAATCTTCTTAACTGCAAAATGATTGAGCTACAGTCTTATAACCGTGTACTTTGCACATCCACACTGTTTTAGAGCACTTGTTTTTCATACTATCCTTGAGCAAGATTGTTGGCAGTTGTAAAGAGGAAGGCTTGAATTAATTTTTACAATGGCAGGTGTGGTTAATTTATATAAAGATTTATGGGTTATTTTAAATTACCTTTCATAATGACAGAAGTGGGTAACTTAGATGCAAAATTAAGGGGTTACTTTATATAGTTTTCATAAGGTGGGGAAGCTCCCCCGAATGGGTTTCAAAAAAAAAAATGGCAGAGGTGGGTAACTTCTTTTTGTAAATTGCAATATCCTCTAATGGCTGTTATCAACGATGATAATCAAAGTTAACCTAATTAAAGGCATGTTTGTGAGAACTTTTTAGGAATTATTTTTTTCCCTAGCGTGTTTCATGAGACTTAACGTGTTACCTCCTGTGGGTCCTCAAATTGGTAATAAGATAGTTATTGATCATCAGTGGCCTCCTCATTGTAAAGATGGTCTGAATTAATTTTCATATATACTATCCTTGCACATCCACGCGCTGGTTTGAAATAATTATCATAATGACAAGTGTGGGTAATTTATATACAAATTTAGGGGTTATTTTAAATTACCTTTTACAATGGTGAGGTGGGTAACATTTTTATAAATTGCAATATATCTAATGGCTGTTATCAGAGATGATAATCAGAGTCTACCTAATTAAATACATGTTTCTGGTGTGATTAACGTGTTACCTCAGTCCGCCCATCGACCTTTGGCATCACTCGGGAAACCTCTATACCGAGTTCATACTTTACACCATGTTTCTTCATATAGACGCCCACATTTTTATCCATGTTTGATTTGTAAATTTTTTAAATACATTTTAATACTCCCTTTGTAAGAGCTAGAGCAAACAAATGAAATGCTGGCAGAGCAGATAAGACAACATTAGTTATTTCCGACTTTCCAGCTTGAGGTAGAAGAGAGGATGTGCAAGTCAGTCTTCTCTAACATTTGCTCACTAAAGGCAAGTAGTCATCTTGTCGGTTTCCCCGCTAGATTGGGCCGAACCGACACGTGTTCATCGATCGTTGGAGCTCCCGAGATGGCGTGGGGGCTGCAGCTTCGCCCGGCGCGCGACGAGCGGCAAGACGAGCAACTAGATGGAGAGGAGGAGCCGTTGGAGTAGGGGGCGGGCGGCGCGGCGGCGGCAGGGGCGGGGCGAAAGGGCGCGGCGCGTGGGGCGGGGGAGACAGGAGAGCTGAAAAGCGATAGATATATTTTTATTGCTTGCTTATCCCCTAGAGATTACATGTCTCTTGCTTATATAGCCCGGCTAGTGGGACTTGTAATCTAAGCAATATCTATAAGGTTTCCTTATACGATCGGAATACCTTTTACAAGCATATCCTATTTATTTATTTCCTAATAAGGGTCTCCCTTATAGATGGGATATCCCCTTGCACACCAAAAATTCCTAAGATAATCATAACTTGAAGACGAAGCAAACTCGGACTCAGACGGGGAGAAGGAAGGCGGCAACGGCCGCCGGCCCCCCTTACGCGCGCCCCACGGCCCCCTCTCCGGGCGGCCGTCAGCGTCGAAGCCCATCTAGCCACTCTCGGGTTGGCCCAATTCGAATCATGACACATCTACTTTTGGTCCGGAAATCCCAAGAGGAAGTCCCAAATAAGTGAAACAAAGGGATCCCACTATAGACCCAAAACGCTCGCCAAGATTGGCGGCTTTAACATTAGAGATATTGATAGGGACAATGAAGGACTTGTTGTAGTTAACCTTAAGAGTAGTAGAGGAAGAAAATGATCAAGAATGGATTTTAGAAAGAAGAGTTGCCTAGCTTCTCCCCGCCATAATAGTATAATAAGATAGTTATGAATCGGTGAGCTCTCCTCATTGTAAAGATGGAGCACCAAAGTGTAATCGTTCTAGTTTCTTCCTACACCTTCTAACGATATGGTTACTCAAGTCTTTTTACACAAATTCGCACTTCGGCAGTATAAAAAACATGCACGTATTAATCGCTCTATCAATCTTTGAAATACCGAGATCGAGCCGTAAAGAACTACGTCGATTCATTCGAAAATAATGTTTTTACATTACAAGCTTATAGGATCAAATCATGAGCACCACGTTTCATCTATGTAGTGATAGTAGATGGTTGGATGCCAAACTTTACCGGGTCAGTAAAAACCTAGCCCAACTGTCTGCCCGAGGAAAGGGCGATAGAACGATGCGCGCACCCACCCGCCCGCCCCGCCCCTCCCGACGACGGCGCCGCCGCCGTTCCTCCCCCAACTTGATCTCCCTTCCAAGTCCATCTCGGCCCAAGCCAAGTGCAGATCCGTGCTCCCATGTCGACGATCTACCTTCTCATGGTGGTTTCATGGGCGGTCACCCTTCCGCTGGGCGCTGCCGCCTCCGCCTGCGGAGGCTTCGTGATGGCGCCGTCGAACTCTTGGAGGATGGCGAGGCCGCTGCAGCGCAACACGGAGCCCGTCGTGCCTCCCCTCTAGCTGCTTCCTTCTTTACCCGCCCGCCCGCCGAGTGCCGTCCCTCGTCTGCCGCCATCGCCGCCTCGTCTTCTTTGCTTGAAGTCGCCGCCCGTCGTCGGCCGCGGCCGCCGCGGGCATGCCGCTCCGGGCGCCTCCGAGCTTGCCGCTCGGGCGAGGCCACAACTCCCTCATTTGCTTCTTCATCCTCTTGCCCGAAGACGCCGGGCCGTGCCCGACTCGCACGGCCGCATTTCACCGCAGCCGCCGGTGCCTCCGTGCTCCACGGCTCGTTCGCCGCGAGCCCCGGGCCGCCGACGCCGAAGTTGGGGGAGCTAAGCGGAGGGGCGCTATCATCCACGTCCTCTCGCCGGGCTGCGCGGTCCGGCCCCCGCCGCCGGCGTGCCCGTGATCGCCCTCGCCCGGTGAGGCGGGCCCCCCCGCCCACGCCGCTCGTGGAGGTGGCCACCGACCATCTCCGTCGCGCTTCCCGCCCAAGTCCATCGTGGGGAAGGACTTGGCCGGTGGTGGCGAGGGCCCTCCGCAACATGGACGTCGAAGAGGGCGAGTTGGTGGATGGAGACCTCGGCGCTCCTTCCTCGACCCACGGACTCCACCCGGCAAGTGCCTCTCCGTCGAGGCTCGCCCCTTCTTCCCCTCCTCCGTCCGCGGGACCAAGGAGGAGCGCGGGTCGATGTCCCCATGTCCGACCGCTCCGGCGACGAGTTCGAGATGCCGCCCACCGCTGCCGACTTCCGCCTCCTCCACCTCAAGCTGGCCACGGGGCAGCGGTCCTCCTCCACGAGGCAATTTGCTTCCCCCATCCCGTCGTCTCTGCGCTGCGATGGGTGTCGCCCGCCACTGGGTGCTCGGTGAGGACCACCCCGCACCGGTGGCCGATCCATCGAGGCCGCCCGAGATGTGGCCCCGAGAGTGCGGCAATGGCGCCCGGCCGGTGGTACCGCCGTCCCCCGCCATGAAGAAGAGCGCGCAGCGCCGCCCGCCCAAGGCAAGAAGATGTTGACTTTAGGTGCGCCGTCACGGTCGCGGCCGTGGCGGTCGTGGGGCGGCGGGACGCGTCCCCGTCCACTGCGTCTAGGACCCCACCGTCGCGCCTCCCCCGCCCCGACACGCCCGCGGTGGCGGGAGGTCCTCCCTCGCCAGGGGTCGCATGCGACTGCCCACCATCGCCCACACCGCCCGAGGCCCGTGCCGCCCGAGCTGGTCGGGCGTTGCTTCAATCGCCTCTCAACGACCACGTCCACGCCGCTCGCACCTTCCCGTCGCTGCGCCGCTCCCACCGCTGGGGGCATCAGGCGTCGCTGCCCGCTGAAGGTGCCGGAGGCAAGGCCCAGCGCGCCGCCTCGGCCTTGCGGGTGCGGCGGTGCATCGCCGTTCTTGCCGGGGCTCCACCTCATAGGCCCTCTCGCCGCTTAAATCGGCGACGGTGTCTGCGGGCTCGATCCGTGTCGGAGAGATTCTCCGTCCGGCTCCCTCGGCCCGACGACGCAGCGGCTCGCGGGCGCCGGCCCCCGTCCGTCGTCGTCGCCCGGCGCGCAGACGCCAAGCCCCGAGGGTGCTCAGCCACATCACCGGCAGTCTTTGCCGTTGACTCGTCGACGCTCGCGGGCGGCGGTGGGGCCGTGACATGGGATGACCCAATGCTCGTTGAGCTCGCGGCCTCCATCGCCAGTGCGCCCAGGCTACCTTCGTGGAGGATGAGGCCCCCGTGTGCATGGTGGATGTTGCGTCTCGTGGGCGCTCCCCCGATACCACCGCGCCAGGCCGGTGGACGGCCAGGTGGGCCAACTTGGTGGGGCCGGTTCACCGTCCCACTTGTCACCGTCGTGTTGGACGCTGCACCGCACCCCCCGCCTCGCCTAGGGATCGAGCTCGGTGTGCTGCGTTGCAAACGGAGGTCGTGGATGACCTTCCTCCGTGCCTCGACGCCGGTGCCACTGGCCGGTGGCGACGGCGGTCTACACACTCTTGAGCCTGCTCGTGCCATCGGTGGAAGAGTTCATAGCCGCCTTCAGAGGCCGCTGGAGCCATCCATACTCTCCACGCCGGTCTTCGGGCCGCGCCAAGCGCCAAGACGCCCCGAGCTAATGCGTCAAACGTAGTGCACGGCTCGCTGCAAAGAGTGCGTCCAGGCTCCATAGGCCAGAGGACCAGGCAAGGAAAGTTATGCTCAAGAAGATGGGGATCGAGGTCGAGGCCGAGCGTGAGGATGCGGTCTCCTTTGCTGAGCTGCAGGCGGCCCTCACGGGCCCCAACGCTGAGGTCAACATGGAGGCCATGGAGGTCTTCCTTCTGCGGGGGAAGAAGCGGCGCAAGGCCTGAGAGTGCTTGCGGTCCAGTCGCGACATGGTTATCTTGTAATTAACCTTCGGGTTGCATCCAGTAGTTAGGTGCCTTGCTTTCTGTTGTGTTTTTTTTATTTGTGTTTTGTTCTGTTTTGTTTCTTCTGTTTTTAGCCCGATGTCCGCCGGCATCCCGGATTAGTTTGTACTTGGATTTGGTTTTTCCTCCTCTTAATGAAACACGGGTGAATGGCCCGATCGTGAAAAAAATAGTAGATGGTTGAACAGCAAAATACCACACAGGTCGAACACCGCGTATATACAGACAAAAACAAATAAACAGGCCAAATGATTGAAGCAAATATAAGTTCCATTGATATACCCACATATATAAACCGGCCGTACGTATATGTGAGACACACAGCCGTATCGTCCTACTGTATTTTATGCGAGAAGCTTTGGTTGGGCCGTGTAATATTAACAGTTGTGTGAATGGATCGGATCTCAATATCACAAATAAATGCTTTATGTGCAGGCACGTCTGTTTAATGTGTACAAAAACATTAACAGTTGTACGAAAACAAACAAAACGGATCAAAAAGAATCATCAGATAAGATACACAACAGAAGTGATGATGAAATGAAAAATAAAAAGAAATATATACATCCCTAGCTAGCAGCTCTCCATCTCTCAACAGAAAAGACTACCACCTGAACGAGGCCAGCACGTCATACATAGACTTGGTATAAATACAACGCAATTCCTCCTCTCCAAACCACCAAGACGCACGCAGCCACCATATCCATCCCTAGCTAGCTAGCAGCTCTCTATCTCTCAGCTACCAACCTAGCTCGGTCGAGGCCCGGCGTCCGCCGTCAACGTCCATGGGGAGGGCACCGGCCACCGTCCACGAGATGAGGCGTGAACAGCGCGCGGATGGGCCGGCCACCGTGCTCGGCATCGGCACGGCGAACCCGCCGTTGTGCAGGGCCCAGGACGATTACCCCGACTGGTACTTCCGCACCACCAACAGCGAGCACCTCACCGACCTTAAGGACAAGCTCACCAGGATCTGCAACAAGTCCGGCATCAGGCAGCGCTACGTGCTCATGGACGAGGAGGTGCTAGCCGCCAACCCGGACTTCATCGACCGCACGCGGCCGTCCCTGGACGAGCGCGTGGACATCACCTCCGTGGCCGTTCCGGAGCTGGCTGCCACGGCAGCAGCCAAGGCCATCGCTGAATGGGGCCGCCCGGCCACCGACATCACCCACCTCATCTTCAGCACCTACTCCGGCACGCGTGCCCCGGGCGGCGACTACCACCTCGCATCCCTGCTGGGCCTCCGCCCCACCGTGTCCCGCACCAGCCTCAACCTCCACGGTTGCTCCGGCGGGGCGCGGGCGCTCCAGCTTGCCAAGGAGCTCGCGGAGAACAACCGCGACGCGCGCGTCCTCGTCGCATGCTGCGAGATCACGCTCGTTGCCTTCGGCGGGCCAAATGATGGCTGCGTTGACAACATCATCGGCCAGTCCCTGTTCGGTGACGGTGCCGGCGCAGTCATCGTCGGCGCCGACCCTGTCACCCCCGTCGAGCGTCCACAGTTCGAGATGGCGTTCGCGTCACAGACGACGATACCAGAGACCGAGGACGCCATCTCCACGCAGATGAGCAAATGCGGAATGAAGTACCACATCTCCAACAAGGTGCCCCGCCTGATTGAGTCCAATGTGGAAAGCTGCCTTGTCGACGTGTTCCACACGCTCGGCCTCAGTGTCGCATCGTGGAATGACCTCTTCTGGGCGATCCATCCCGGTGGTCGTGCCATCCTTGACAGCATCCAAGGGGTGCTCGGTTTGGAGGATGGAAAACTGGCGGCGAGTCGCCACGTGCTCAGCGAGTTTGGCAATATGAGTGGCACCACAGGGATCTTCGTGCTCGATGAGTTGCGCCGCCGTCAGGCAGCAGCGGCCAAGCAAGGAGCGGAAGGCCCAGAATGGGGAGTGATGATTTGTTTTGGACCAGGAATCACAATCGAGACCATGGTGCTCCACTCCCTAGCAACCGGAAACCGATGGAGGGAAATTAATAATTCAATCATCTACCAAAAAGATACTATGACTTCTATATATTTTCGGAGTATAAAAACATGGTGTAAACTATAAACCCGGTAAGGTGGTGTGTTAAATTTGTAATCTTTACATTTACCTTATTGCTTTCGTGTACGGGCTTCTAGCCCCTCCAATTCTTTTTTAAATATTGTACTAGTATAATGCCCGTGCTAACGCTACGGTTTCATTTACGAGATTCACTTTAAAACAACCAAATGACACGACTTGGTCCATAGTTTGTCCCATGAAATTGTATATGACCATAAATATAATTCGGAATACATTCATACAACAAGCGTGAATCATTATCTCTTGATCTCTACCAAGAAAAGATAATTGAAATTCAGAGTATCCACAGACATGTTTAAAATTAGGTGTGAGTGTGCATGCCTCAAAAGTATAGTTACTTCCCTTTGTTGGCATTCCCAGTTTCGTCCCCAGCAAACATCATATTAGGATCAACAAGCAGCTTCCTATCAATTCAGAAGAACGAAGATCAAAGTAATTAGATTCTATAAAGAATTGGGCATTACAGGAAACAGAGCAATATTATTCAGAATCTAAACATATTAATCATCTGCGAATAAAAAGAGTTGCAATACATTATATATGTCATTGCCCCAGTTTCCTTTTCATCACCTTTGGAGCTCCGTTCTATGTGCTAGTGCCTACTGTAACATAAGAGCTGCAGTTTTTTTTTTTTTGTTTGGCATAAATAGGTTTAAATAACATACTATTTCATTAAAATTGTATTTTGTTTCAGAACCATACTGTCCAAATGTAAATAATTTCTTCATCATCAACACAATATCAAAAACAAATGATAAAAATGAGAAAAACAACTAAGCTGGCAGTGATTTTGCCAGAAGAATCCATCTATATTGGCCACATCACTGAATCAGTTCAACCATTCGAGATCAGAAACATGAAATTTCTGCAAGCATTAGTTGGCAATCTGCTCACTGGTGGACTGGCGCCCTGTCTGGTTGAATTTCATTTGATTTCTACTACTTCATTTTCAAAATAGATGCAACATGCATAAAATTAAGCTAGGACGAAATACCTTGATACTGCAAGCAGCAACGTCGATCTATTCCGCTGCCCAGCTTCTTCCTTGCTTTCAGCTGCTACGCAGACAACAACCTTCATGCTCGCTCTCCGGCGCGAGATCTTCATCCGTCACCACTTGGCCACTGCGCGCCCTGGCTTGCAGGAGTGCCACCACCAAGCAGAATCTTGGATTGGAGATTAGGTAGAGTGAGATGTCAGATATGCCACATACCAAGTGATTCGTGCACAGATCGAGCAAAAAAACGGACAAATCCGACCACACAGTTAGTGGATTTGGCCACGCTGAAGAGGATCTGGTACCTTCCCCTGGCGGCCTCGCCTGTCGTGAGAATCACGGATCGATGGTCCGCATCCTGGTCGCCCCATCCGCCGTCCGAGCTCCGTTGTTCGACCGCCGTCGTTTGCAAGATGCCGACTTCGTAGGATGTGCCGCATACGGCGGCCCTAGCGCAACGCCCAGGCCCTATAAGGAGTCCGTCGGCGTCGTCCGGGATCAACGGGAGGTGCCGGCCGAGCATCAATGGGAGGAGGCCGCGGTTGTTATCGCGGCTGGGGCGGCGGCTGATGGAGGCTGCGAGGAAAGTTACGAAAGAGGAAACTTACACCGCTGATTTCGCACATGTGGGTCACGCCAGCGCATGAGGATGACGGGTTAGGATTTGTCATGAGTAAGGCCCATACACTTAATCCTGATCGTCGGATGGTGTTTGAGTATGAGAGAGAAGATTAAGAAGTAATCTAGAACGTAGATTTGAATGGATTTTAAACGAAGTGAAGTTGGTGCATTAGTAGGGTAGATTTGTGCCTACGGTCTAATATTAAAAAGAGAAACAATTATGTGTTCGTCAACACTTTCTTCCCTATCCGTCCATTCAACTCTCCTTTTTTTCTTGCATCCATCAGTCTGATCCCTCTTGTTAAGAGCAAAACCTACGGTATAGAGGTTGCCCTATATATCTAAAATATATAGCTAATTCATATCCATGGACTATAAGGTGAATTGCTAGATTAGCCTTTTAAATTATCAGCGTGATTTATTGTTGTACTTCAGAACAAGTTTATTCTTATCCAAGCAAAGTATGGGGAGTGTTTTTTTGTGGTCTTTAGGGCTTGTAGTTCAATGGTAGGGCGGTCCAATTGGGACGTGTTAGAATATAGCTTAAAATAGAATAGTAGACTTGGGTAAGCATGTTGACCCGTCATGTGGTCGGCTTAGAGTGAATCAAGGAGATCTTGACCGACATTAGTTCTATGAGCCTCACGTCAAGATCTCCTCAGCCCTATATGTAACAGCCCTGTCTCATTCTATTATCCATCGACCATTACACGCATCCTACCCTTTTCTTACATGGTATCACGAGTTCGGGTTTTTTACTTAGGGTTCGGGCTTCCGCCGCCCCGCGCCGGCCGTAAGGTCCTAGATGGCTAGAGGGGGGGTTGAATAGCCTATAAAAATTTTCTACAAGCTCAACTAAACAAACCGATTAGTATAAAACACGGCGTAAAGCGGTTTTGCACTAGCTCTATTGTCTTGCAAGCCTCTAGTGACAATTCTAAATGTATTCTATAATCTCTATGTCACACAAGAGCTATGTTACTACACTAACTAGTGAGCAATCCTAATATGGTCCTTATGCTAGCAAGAACAACTACACAAGGCAAAGCTAGCTCTCTACTCAAAGTAAACTAGGAAAGTAATGCAAGAGTGGAAAGCTCGTTATACCGCCTTGTAGAGGATGTCAACCAATCACCGGGATGAAGATGAACAATCAATCACACGATGGTGATGATCCACACACGAAGACAATGAACAAGTTGATTTGTTCATCCGGAGTTCGCTTGTACACCGACAACTACTCTCGGTTGTGCCGACCAACACAAGGATGGTGTTTGAGCTAGGCGGTGCCCTTGCTAGCCTCAACACACCACTCAACAAGTGTGGTACCCAAAGCACGAGCAATGTATTCCTTGCACTTTGTCTTCCCGACGAGGAGTGTGTAATCCTTTCACAAATCAACCGGAGGTGGCCAAGAAACAATCACCTCTTCTTGCCAACAACTCCACCACTTCACCAAGCCGGCTAGGAGCGGTGTCTCCAAGAGAAACGGAAATCCACCGTCTCACAACGATCCCCAAGTGCCTCTAGATGCAAGAACTCGATGCAATGCACTAGGATCAACTCTTCTCTCAAGAATGAAGCTCAAATCAAGAGTGAGAGAGGAGGGAGGCTTGCTTGCTTGCTCAAAGATGTTAGGAGTGATTCAAAATGACCAAGAGAGAGAGCAAGTGGCAGCCAAAATGGTATATATAGGCCACACCACGAAATGTGGTGGAAAGGGTGGAAAACACACTTTCTTGCGGCCTGATCGGGGCCGCACGGACTCACCAGTGAGTCCGGTCGGTGGGTCCGGGCTCGATCAACCGACAAGCCCAAACCGGCCAGTGACCCCTGTCCCCGAGAGCTTCCGGTCGCGAGTCGGTCAAGCTTCCGGCCGCGATCGGACGCGATCCGTCGGGCGCGTCCGGTCACCCGTCGACGCCCGAGCCGCTTTGCGAGCTCTCGCGACGCCTTGGCCGGACCGTCCGGTCGCTTCCCGACCAGCTTCCGGTCGGTGCGTCCGTCACGCCAGAGCTGCGAAAACTTCGTCGTTTTAGCCGCCGTTCCTTCGCCTTTGCTCCAAACCGACTTCCGTCACTTGTTTCTTGTTGCTTGACACGCCGAAGAACACCTCAAAACCATGTGTTAGCATTTTCGAAACCATTTTCGACAAGGACGGAGTTAGCACTTTAGGTTAGAATGCATGCATGTGAAACTTGAACCTAAAGGCACGTGAGGATCGATATGTACGAAAGTTTTCCCCTTTTTATAGTACGGCTTATCGATCCTATAACCACCCACACCCTCTATGGTGTCTTGGGTGTGAAATCAAAAGCCCTATGGTTATACCTTTGCCTTGGGACCTTTGATCTCGAAACTCCACCGAGTTGCATGCTTGATCAACTTTTGGATCACCTTGACCCTTCATCCATGATCACAATGCACCAACTCCAGACGCGACCAATCTCCAATCTAATCAAACACTTAGCATCGAGAGATTAGTCCTTAGGTGTCACTAATTAGCGATGATGCTCGTGATCAAGCCACCCTTACCGGTGTCGCCGCCTGTTCAGGCGGTGGCACCACTCGCCGCTGATCCACGTCAAGAAGGCACTCGATCCACCTCCGCGCCTCTAGCCGTCCTAGCGCTGACACCGACGCTGATGTTGCCAAAGGAAGACGTCGGTCGCCACCCCTGCTCTGAGTGTGACCTACAAAGATCTGCGCCGTCAACCATCGCCATTCGCCGATCACCGTCTTGTTGCTGTCCTCGGCGGGCTGCTAAGTTTGTGTACTCGAGCGCCTCAACGACGCTTCGGACCCGCGCCTCCTCCACGGCTTCGACCACGTCCACCTCGACCTTGGCTATTTCGGCACTAAAGGGCTATCATCCGCATGAGTCTCTAGTCAAAGCTTTTCGACCGGCTGTTCGACTGCGGGGATATGTCTCCATTGTTCTCGGTCGACCGTTCGTGTTGCTTGCGCTACGACTAGCGGGGGAGTGTTAAACTAGCCTATTGTTAGACTAGTGGAGTGCCTACGGGCCTCTGATTATAGTGTGAGTGTGTGAGTAAGTTTAGGCATGGAGACCTGGCATGGATGGCGGGAATGCTCCATGCCTAATATATGTATCTGCACTCTGAATCAATTACGCATCCACCACATTATACGCATCCTACTTTCTTACATGGTAGCCGGGTTCTATCCTAGGCTTCGGGCTTCGCTCCCGCCCCCACGGGAGGTCGATCCCGATCTCCGGCAAGGGCGCCCTAAGTAGGATGCACGGCCGATCCTTCGATCCGCCCAGCGTCGTTGTCGTCAAGGAGCGGCCAGACCCACCTCTCCGTGTCGCCGTTGTCATTGCCCCGTCGCCGCCCGGCCGCCTCGGGTGTAGGGCGCTGCGGGGAGTCTGTCTTCTCCGCGCGGGATCCACCGTGGAGGCCCACCGCCTTCCCGCGGGATCCGTGTGCCGTGGGGGTGGCCGCCGCCACCTTCTCCACGTGGGATCTCTTTGCGGTGGGGACCCGCTGCATTAGCGGATCCACCGCCGTTGGGAGGCCACCGCCTCCCGCAGGTCCGCTGCCCTCCCTCTGTTTTCCTCCGCCTCTCTTTTCTTTTTCCCGTGGGTGTTCACCTATATATGTGCATCGGGCCGTGCCGTCCCGCCCGGCGGCCCGGCGATGCCCGTGCCGGCTCGTCGTCGTGCCGCGCCGATGCCGCCGTGCGGCCGGCGTGCCGGTACCGCCAGCGGCCTAAGGCACGTGCGCCCGTGGCGGCCGGCCCGTCGGGCAAAGACGGTGTGCCCACCCGTGCCGAGCGCCGGCGCGTCGCGACCTGACAACTTGCGCGCCTCTCGCGCTGAGAGCCCAGCGGCCTCGCGCCGCCGTGCCGTGCCTGCTCCCAGCGCTCCTCCTCGCGCCGCTCCTCGTGCCGCCGCGGCGCAGGCCTCGCTCCTCGCCGCCGCGGCCAGCGGCGCTGCTGCCGCGCCGCCGCCGCTGCCGAGGGGAGGAGGCACCGGCGTGGTCGGCCAGGGGATAGGAGCGGCGCCGGCGTTGAGCGAGATGAGGAGCGGCGGTGTAGCGGCGTGGGCGGCGGCGTTGCGAGGCGGTGCGGAGGTGCGGGACGGGAGTCGGGCGGGACGGACGACGGATGAGGTCGGGATTGAAAAAAATAAAGTGTATACGGTATACTTGTGGTGGGTCTGGGCAAAATTCCTGGTTCTTTTTCTAATTTCATCGGGCCACCGGGCCGTGCCTATCTTGCGTGCCACGGGCGGGGTGGCGGCCCGGGCACGGCCTGGTCACCGGGCGTGCCGTGCCTCGATCGGGATCACCGTGCCGTGCGTGCCTCGGGCGGGCCAAATTCCCGTGCCACGGGCCGTGCCGACGGGCCTCGTGCTGCATGCACATATATATGTTCACCACGATGGGGAAGAGACAAGGAGAGGGGCTGGAAATTGATTGGGGGCACCCGAGATTGTATCCTGGTTCGCTCGCCGCCGCTGCCTTTTTTTTTTTTTTTTCCGATCGAGAGATCGGTTTGCGCCGCCCTGCCGTTTGTCGCCATTCAATCGTCGACGCTCCCGGGCTGACGAGGTTGTTGCTGCACCTTCCAGGCTAGAGCGCGACGCTCGGGTCAAAGCCTCCCTCGTCGGTGTCGCCGCCTATTCAACCGGTGGCGCCACTTTCCGCCGGGTCCTCGCAAGCGTGCACTCGATCCACCTCCGCGCCTCCAGCCGTTCTCACACGGACACCGCCGCGGACCTTCTGAAGGAAGACGGTCGCCACCCCCTGCTCGAGCGTGACTTTTGCTGCAACTTATGTCGCCGCCACCCCGCCCCCGAGCGTGACCCAAGTTGCAAACTCGCCAGTCTTACCATCGCCGCCCGCCGCTACCGCCCCGTTGTTTGTCCTCGGCAAGAAGTCTTGAGTTTTACTTGAGCACCTCGATGACGCTTCGACCCGCGCTTCCTCCATGGCTTCCGACCACGTCCACCTCGACTTGGCTACTCGGCGCTACGGGGCTACCATCCGCTTGAGCCCCGGTCGCGGCATTCCCACCGGCGTTCACCGCGGGGGATACGTCTCCATTATTTTCCGGTCCGCTCGTTCGTGTTGCTACCGCTACGACTGCGGGGGATGTTAGAATATAGCTTAAAATAGAATAATAGACTAGGTAAGCATGTTGACCAGTCATGTGGCTGGCTTAGAGTGAATCAAGGAGATCTTGACCGGCATTAGTTCTATGAGCATCACGTCAAGATCTCCTCACCCCTATATGTAACAGCCCCGTGTCTCATTCTATTATCCATCGACCATTACATGCATCCTACCCTTTCTTACAGGACGCTACCCACAAGGCATCAAATCCTGGTGCTCGCACCTTTTCTCGGGATTTTTCCAGTATTCACCGGCGTTAGGCATTCAGCGGTGGCGGCGTTCCCGTCGACGACGAGGGCGCCAATGGTGACCGGGGAATCTCCAGATCTGCCGGGTGCTCAGTCCTTCGAAGGTGCTCATAGGGGTATGGTTTGCGTACGTGTATTCATAGGGGAGAGTGTGCGTGCGTTCTGTGAGTGTCTACGTTGAACTGTGTAATTCTCAAAAAAAAAAAAAAAGAAAGGAAAATAGGTGGAACAAAAGAATAAAAAACAGAAAAGGAATGGTACAACAATTATTAAAAAACAGGAAAATAGGTCCAACAAATTAAATAAAAAAAAGAATGGAACAACAATATTGCCTTTCACGAGTACCAATACAAAAGACTAGTGTCCTAGAGCTCTCCTCTTTCACAAGCATTTGACTATACCCTTCAGGAAAGTTAAATCTTTAGGTAATTCTCGTTTGCTTGATCATGCACCTTCGTCTTTCCAATGTTGCCTTTGCTCAGTTCAACATTCCGTAGCAGTTGATTGATAAATCAAAACACAAGGTATTTTTTTTTTCTCCTTAAGGATTCACTAAAGACCAAAAATCTTCTTAACTGCAAAATGATTGAGCTACAGTCTTATAACCATGTACTTTGCACATCCGGCCACACTCTGTTTTAGAGCACTTGTTTTCATACTATCCTTGCGCAAGAGGTTGTTAGCGGTTGGAAAGAGCAAGGTTTGAATTAATTTTTTATAATGACAGGTGTGGTTATTTTATATACAAATTTAGGGGTTATTTCAAATTAATTACCATTAATAATGACAAAAGTGGGTAATTTAGATGCAAAATTAAGGGGTTACTTTATATATTTTTCATAATGGCAGAGGTGGGTAACTTTTTTTTTGTAAATTGCAATATCCTCAAATGGCTGTTATGAACGATATAATCAGAGCAACCTAATTAAAGGCATGTTTGTGAGAACTTTTTGGAATTAATTTTTGCCTACCGTGTTTCATTAGTGTTAACGTGTTACCTCCTGTGGGTCCTTTAATTAGTAATAAGATAGTTATTGATCAGTGGCCTCCTCATTGTAAAGATGGTCGGAATTAATTTTCATACTATCCTTGCACATCCACGCGCTGATTTGAATTAATTTTTTATATTGATAAGATGGCCGGAATTGATTAGTGACTTCTTGAATGTGGTGGAGTATTATGATTAGCATAGAGTTTATTCCAAGCCATCTGCACCCAGGCGATATCTGCATGATTGTAAAATTTGTCTAGGAATTTCATAAGCAGAGGTTTGTTTTGAGTTTCAATATCAATGATACACAGCCGTATCTAGTGTATTTTATGCGAGAAGCTTTGGTTGGGCCGTGTAATATTAACAGTTGTGTGAATGGATCGGATCTCAATATCACAAAATAAATGCTTTATGTGCAGGCACGTCTGTTTAATGTGTACAAAAACATTAACAGTTGTACAAAAACAAACAAAACGGATCAAAAAGAATCATCAGATAAGATACACAACAGAAGTGATGAAAAATAAAAAGAAATATATACATCCCTAGCTAGCAGCTCTCTATCTCTCAACAGAAAAGACTACCACCGGAACGAGGCCAGCACGTCATACATAGACTTCGTATAAATACAACGCAATTCCTCCTCCTCCAAACCACCAAGACGCACGCAGCCACCATATCCATCCCTAGCTAGCTAGCAGCTCTCTATCTCTCAGCTACCTACCTAGCTCGGTAGAGGCCCGGCGTCCGCCGTCAACGTCCATGGGGAGGGCACCGGCCACCGTCCACGAGATGAGGCGTGAACAGCGCGCGGATGGGCCGGCCACCGTGCTCGGCATCGGCACGGCGAACCCGCCGTTGTGCAGGGCCCAGGACGATTACCCCGACTGGTACTTCCGCACCACCAACAGCGAGCACCTCACCGACCTTAAGGACAAGCTCACCAGGATCTGCAACAAGTCCGGCATCAGGCAGCGCTACGTGCTCATGGACGAGGAGGTGCTAGCCGCCAACCCGGACTTCATCAACCGCACGCGGCCGTCCCTGGACGAGCGCGTGGACATCACCTCCGTGGCCGTTCCGGAGCTGGCTGCCACCGCAGCCACCAAGGCAATCGCCGAATGGGGCCGCCCGGCCACCGACATCACCCGCCTCATCTTCAGCACCTACTCCGGCACGCGTGCCCCGGGCGGCGACTACCACCTCGCATCCCTGCTGGGCCTCCGCCCCACCGTGTCCCGCACCAGCCTCAACCTCCACGGTTGCTCCGGCGGGGCGCGGGCGCTCCAGCTTGCCAAGGAGCTCGCGGAGAACAACCGCGACGCGCGCGTCCTCGTCGCATGCTGCGAGATCACGCTCGTTGCCTTCGGCGGGCCAAATGATGGCTGCGTTGACAACATCATCGGCCAGTCCCTGTTCGGTGACGGTGCCGGAGCAGTCATCATCGGCGCCGACCCGGTCGCCCCCGTCGAGCGTCCACAGTTCGAGATGGCGTTCGCGTCACAGACGACGATACCAGAGACCGAGGACGCCATCTCCACGCAGATGAGCAAATGCGGAATGAAGTACCACATCTCCAACAAGGTGCCCCGCCTGATTGAGTCCAATGTGGAAAGCTGCCTTGTCGACGTGTTCCACACGCTCGGCCTCAGTGTCGCATCGTGGAATGACCTCTTCTGGGCGATCCATCCCGGTGGTCGTGCCATCCTTGATAGCATCCAAGAGGTGCTCGGTTTGGAGGATGGAAAACTGGCGGCGAGTCGCCACGTGCTCAGCGAGTTTGGCAATATGAGTGGCACCACAGGGATCTTCGTGCTCGATGAGTTGCGCCGCCGTCAGGCAGCAGCGGCCAAGCAAGGAGCGGAAGGCCCAGAATGGGGAGTGATGATTTGTTTTGGACCAGGAATCACAATCGAGACCATGGTGCTCCACTCACCTAGCAACCGGAAACCGATGGAGGGAAATTAATAATTCAATCATCTACCAAAAAGATACTATGACTTCTATATATTTTCGGAGTATAAAACATGGTGTAAACTATAAACCCGGTAAGGTGGTGTGTTAAATTTGTAATCTTTACATTTACCTTTATTGCTTTCGTGTACGGGCTTCTAGCCCCTCAATTCTTTTCAAATATTGTATTTGTGCCTATATAGTGTAATATTAAAAAGATAAACATTTATGTGTTCGTCAACACTTTCTTTCCTATTCGTCCATTCAACTCTCCTTTTCTTGCATCCATCAGTCTGATCCCTCTTGTTAAGACCAAAACCTGCGGTATAGAGGTTGCCCTATATATCTAAAAATACATAGCTAATTCATATCCATGGACTATAAGTGAAGTGCTAGATTAGCCTCTTAATTATTATCAGTGTGATTTATTGCTGTATTTCAGAACAAGTTTATTCTTATCCAAGTGGTAGGGGCAGTTTTCCTGTGGTCTTTATTAAAAAAAAAGAAGGAGGGGCGTAAATAAGGATGGCAGCAGATCGAGTTCGGGGCGGGTATTTGTGGGTTTCGGATCCTACGGGTTTGGGTTTGGGGATGACTTTTCAACCACGGTTTTTCGTGTTCGATTTCTAGTTTAGATTGAGGTTTGGTTCGGGTTTAGTTTTCCACATGTGGATATAGCATAAATTTGAAATATTACCTCGTCCTAAATAACTAAGGAGCATAACCATTGTGATTAACAAAAGATAAAGCCAACTCTCATAAGTTATTAATTTGTGATTATTTAATTGTTGATCTTAAATTATCCATTTTAATGCACTTTTAGCCATGAATAAGCATCATTAAATTGGTGCAATCATTTTGTTCCAAAAAATCTTAGAAACTCGTGTGCGTGTTATTACAGGTAGAAATATCTCTACTGCTAGAGATATGATACAGAACATGTTTGCATCAAGCAAGATTTTGTATTCATCTCAAAGTGCACATGTTGTCATTTCTCGTCATATAATGAAGTCCACGCGCAGATGTTTGAGCTCCGTGCGGTCGTATCGGCGTGAATGCATGAGCAGGGATCAAGATTTGGTATCACTTAGTCTTTTTAGGTGGATAGATTTCTTGATCTTGAATGGCTGATTATGATCCACTATATTAGTAACTAATAAGCATTTGTAAATTCATCTAAAGACAAGATTGTTCACTTGTACGGCCTCTCAGTTGTTTTAATTGAAGATGGTTTCTCAACAAAAACCACGCTTGGCCATCAGCTAATTTGATTTAAGCCAAGACCATGAAGGAGAGACACGGACATATTGGTGGATATGCACATCTCGTTCTATCCTTAATTGCCGAGTGATCATCACTAACAGATCTCTTGATGCCCACCCAGTCTTATGTTTGCAAGATTTTTTAACTGACACAGGGGATTACTCGGTTACTCCCCACCAGAATATATATTAAAAAAAGCCCATAAACAATTTGTTTAAGATTTACAAGAGATTTAAGGAAGAAAAACAACATCACAGGACACCCACATAAACACTAGGGAGAGCATAGAATACTACACCAATGGCACAAGAGCTCTTCAATGATGCCTTCAAGGAGGTGTACAACGCCGTAGCGTAACCATCGTTAGCTAAGCAGAAGCTTAATGAGGCTTTTAAGCCCAAGCCATGCAGCGAGGAGAAGCAACTGCAAAAGGTTCTTCACCGATTCAAGAAGGAAAATCTGGCCGTTGGCTCAGATAGATCTGAGCAGAGGAAGAAAAGACTGAAGAATGGATTTCAGGAAGAAGAGTTGTCTGGCTTCTCCTTCCATAATGATCAATATATCATGAGCATATATATATTGTTAGATAATTAGGCAAATTCCATGTCATTTTAATTCCATAAATTAACATTATGATGATGACATATAAAAGATATTTAATTATTAAAATCATGATATCAAATGTGTACTTAACAACATGGTACATGTGAACCAAAAGCATGTGAAGCATATATATACCATAAGCATATAAATATAAAACAGGATTGTGACAACCGAAACAATGTAACAAAGCTACTGAAACATAAAGGCAGTTGCATATGAAACAGCAAGAATGAGTAACTGAAACATTCAGGCATGGCATATTACTAGCAGCAACAAGCATCAGGAATTTGGTGAAACAACATGACAGAACTGATGAAACAGATTCCACGGTAGCATACGAAACACCAAGGAAGAACTAGTGAAACATCTACAAACCGAACGACGGAAAATAAAGAGAAGATGAACCGAACATACCCTCCGTTTGTGCTCCGAGGTTCCGGATCCTTGACCAACTTCCTTCCGTCATGCTGAAGAGGATGAAGAGGTCCCTCCACCGGGAAGAAGAGGAAGAAGATGACGACTACCCACGATGAAGACAACGACGAACGGCGGCGGTACAACCGAATTGGGCAGTCGCGATGACGCTCCCCAAAAACCTAATTGCCGATCCCTCGTGCAAGGTCTCAAACGGCAAGGGCTTCGGAGGCACCTGCCCTCTCGCTTCCTCCGCGGCGCGGAGTCACGAGATGGGAATGACTTCTTTGCGGCTGAACTGTGATTCTCGTGTTTTTTTCGATCAATCCCGAATGATAGCTGAATCCTTCTATTTATCTCTCACCATGGATAACTCAAGAGACAATAGAAGTGAAGGGACAAGGCCACCTTACCAAGGCAAACCAAAAGCCAAAGGCCACTGTACCCTCAAGGCACCTCACGTGAGAAGGCAAAAGGCCAAAAGGCTAAACCCTTTTCAACTTCTAATCAGGTACAAATAATGCATAATTACACACCATAGAGTTAATTGATTTATTGAATATATAAATGGGTCTAACCCATAATAAATCCAACAATCCCCACCAAACTCTAGGGTTTGTAACTATGTAATTCCAGAAACACAATTCTTTGATATACCAGTGTTTCGATGGAGACTGTTAAGTTGAACATCCATCTAGAACAAGAGTTTCACCCAGTCACAACTGAACAATGGACTAAGCCTTGAATTGACAGTTTTGTGCGACATGAGATTCGCTCAAGTCCTTTGCTGATACTAGGCTGCAAAAGACATCCCCGCTGTTTGAAGCATATAAGTCACACTTCTGTGCCTTTCATGAGTATTTAGGGATTACCCAAGTCCCATAGACTGTGATTAGCAGTCTGACTCATATAGGTGTACTCCTCAAAAAATGTTACGTAGGCCAACATCTCATCTTCAACTTAAGACTCTTGGAATACATTAAGGTAATTAAATACCATCCTGCCTTACAGAAAGGAAAGATGTGCATCAGAAATGAGTCCAGAAAGGGATCTTTCCTCTCAATCTACTCCTAGCTTGTTTCACCACTCTACTTCACGGGATCTCCGATCACATAGAGCAGGTTACCACTATAGTAGATTTCACATGGGTCTCATACCCATTTCTCTCGATGCACTTTCTATCACATTGCGTGATGCCCTTTGTGAATTGATGCGCGGATTATTCGACGTGTGGATATAATCCACCGTTATAACTCGAGGTTTTCAACTTTCTCGACAGATTTCAATCTTCTCTTAACATGCCTTGTAGCCTTCATGTTATTCACCGGAACTGTTGACCTTTGTAATCACAGTCCGGTTGTCACGTTCATGGAAATAGCCGTATCGGGTTTTTCAACTACCGGTAAATCCAATAGGAAATCACATAGCCACCACGGCCTCAACCCCAAAGAAGGTGTCTAATGCCGTGAGTTACGCTTCAATGTAGACTTCGTTAAGATAGTCCGCTTGCAAGACTTCCAGAAAACGGCCCACCTCCAAGCAAGAACACATATCCGCTTGTGGCATAAAGCTCATCAAAGATCGAAAATCCGGTTGGCATCACAATAGCCTTCCAAAGACTCTTGGGTTTCGGTATATAATGTATACCATATGTCATAGTACCTTTTAGATAGCGCAATACTCTCTCAAGAGCACGCCAATGATCATCTCCTGGTTTTGACGTAAACCGGCTCAGCTTGCTCACAACATAAGAGATGTCAGGCCTTGTTGCACTTGCAAGGTACATGAGTGAGCCAATGATCTGGGAGTATGTCAATTGATCCCTTGCTATTCTTCGATTTTTCCTCAATAGCACACTAGGGTCATAAGGTGTAGGAGCAGGATCACGCGATCGCTAAAACCAAAGTGACTTAATACCTTTTCCACATAATGGGATTGTAACAAAGTTACCCCACCATCACCTTCTCTAATAAGCTTGATGTTTAAAATGACATCGCTTCTCCCAAATCTTTCATTTTCGAAATTGCTCGATAGAAGATTCTTCACTTCCTCAATCACATTGAGATTAGATCCAAGATCAAGATGTCATCAACATAAAAAAGCACAGGGATAACGACCTCACCCCCCACCATACCGATAATACACACACGTGCACTCGCTTCATTCACAAAGAAAGCCAACAAATGTAAGAGTATTATCAAACTTTTCATGCCATTGCTTAGGTGCTTGTTTTAGGCCATACAACGATTTTATCAACCTGCACACCTTGTTCTCTTGACCATCCACAATAAACCCTTCTGGCTGATCCATATAGATCTCCTCATCCAACTCTCCATTGAGGAAAGCTGTCTTAATGTTGGTATTTCTTAGCGTAAGCAGCAAAGTCCGCAAGCGCACGGAAAGTACCGTTGTAGCACTTCACCTAGAAGTATTCCGTGTCGAATTTCCACGAGGAATGGGAGCTAAGTCCTGTTCTTCTAGCTATCAAGGGTCAAGCATAGGAGGTGATCCTAGGAGCGAGGTGTTCTTTTCAAACTTAGGCTAAGTCGGGCTACTCTGTCTATTAATCGAGTATTACTGGGCATCCGGAGTGCACTTGGTCCGCCAGCGATGCCGCCCTCTTGCTCTCTCAAGAATCGGGCGTGGAGGAGTACAATGGGCAAATAGGGCTGTCACCACCTATCCCCTACCTCACTACCGTGGATTGCGGAGCAAACGAGGGTGATTTATAACTTAGACACCACGCCTACGTTACTTGTCACTACTCTAGCGTTGGCCAGAGATCCCGTCTTTATCGGGGTCCTCTACTAGAGCATTTACCACGGGGGCAAACAACGATCCCGTAATTCTCGATAAAATAAATGATAGCGTGAACTTAAGAATGATACTAAAAGTAAGACACCGAATAACTTCCGCCAATTAAGTAGAAGTTACCCGTAGAGGTACAAGGTAGGGAGGCGGGAGCCGACGGAGATCCGCACTCGACGGTCGAAAAGACCACGGGTCGCTACTCCTCTCTTCCTCTCTATCTTGCACTCTCTCTCTCTCCCACCGAGTATCTTGGCACTCTCTAAACCACCCCCTCGAATGTGAGACTATGAATTGTGTTGGGATGATGCTCTATGGAGGGGGGTGACCCTCCTTTTATACACAAGTGAAAGGTGATTTTGGCGGAAAGTTTGGCGCCAAAACGGTGAAAAACACCTCCATGCACCGCCTCTACTCCTCCGCCGGGACACCGACCAAAGGCGGCGGGTTCGACACCGGGCCGCGGCGGGGCGCCAAGACTGGGGCGGCCGGCCCAGGTTTGGCCCGCCTGGTGCCGCGCCCTTCCCCGTGGGCTCCGGGCCTGCTCTACATTGCTCTTCTAGAGGTGCTTCGGTTGGATTCGGTCCGGTTCTCGGCTGTCACGTTCCCCTTGGCCAAAGCGCACTTCCCGAGTTGCGTATTGTTCTTTATTTGGCGTACTTTCACCTTTTTTGTGTTTGTTCCTGCAAAACATATATTCTCGAATACAAGTGGAACTAGGTGAGTAGTAAATGTTTAGTTAGTTTAAATGGGTTTTATATCTCTTAATTAGAGTTAAGTTGGCGGTATAAAGTATGTGATAGTGGCCGCCAACAACTCCCCACACTTAGTCTTTACTCGTCCTCGAGTAAACTTAGATTAAAAAGTGTTGTCTCCATGAATAAATAAATCAAGGATCAGCATAAAGATTATTCCAGTCTTCACCTTCTTTGTGAGCATTCAAAGTGTCTATCAATTCATCTTGAAAAATTGTATAAAGGAATAGTTTGGATGTCTATCATTTTATTTCTACTCTTACATGTAAGACTTGGTTTTTATATTTTTGAAAAGAAAACAGCATTGCTCCGTGGTCAATTCTAAGATGAGTCACTCATATTTGTGGATTGGTTCCTCCCAAGTATCTTAATTATGTCACTCTCTCTAATCCTATTATTTGAGTGGTGTTCAGGTGATTCTTCGAGAAAATGACAAGTGCATATTTACCTTGTATATATTGTCGGGTCAAACTTCGGATCCTCAGGAAAGGAGAGTCATGTTCCCGGATCGAAATGTGCAAGTGTGTGGAATGCAGTATGGTGGAGACATAATAATGTTGATCTTGTTGTAATTTGATCCTTCTAATTGTGATGCCTTTGAATTGAGAGTATGGGCTATATATATATATATATATATATATATATATATATATGGTGCACTTTCTATACACCCGGGAGTAACTACACCCACCGAGAGTATCACGGTAACCTGCTGTCCGGCATCGTAGGGACCTGGCTGCCGGCGTCGTAGGCCCTCGTTAGTGGATCCATGTATATCAGTGCTTGCGTGAACTTCGATCGGCCGCCAACTGATTTAATAATTTTCAAATATGTTATGTCACGGCCAGTTTGCTCACGTACTTAGCACATATGTATACGTAACCTTTTATATAACCAACTTAATCTTTGCGATGGAAGGATATACACATACTTTTTGAATGGAAGTATATACACATATTTTTTTTTGAATGGGAGCGCGTATATATACATACTAATCTGAGAAAAAGTATATACACATACTTTTTGAATTTGAGTGTATATACAAAGAGTATGTACACATACAATACTTTTTTTTACGAAGGAGTAAGTATATACACATACTTTTTTGAATGGGAGCGCGTATATATACATACTAATTTGAGAAGAGTATATACACAAACTTTTTAAATGGGGTATCTGTACATACTTTTTTGGAATAGAGTATTTATACATACTTTTGGAAATAGAGTACTATTTACACATACTTTTGGAATGGAGAATGTATACATACGCCAAGGTTAAGATAGTACGTGCCAAGATATATAAAACGATGGGATACTTTTTTTTAACAATAAAATATATGTGCATACATTGGTGAGAAGGGGTATGTATACATACATTTCTCAACAAAAAAAATACACCAATGTATCATCTGTTTACATGCTGATAACTCGTATTTAAACTCAACAGATATGCC
This sequence comes from Hyparrhenia diplandra, assembly GCA_015847255.1. NCBI lineage: Eukaryota > Viridiplantae > Streptophyta > Magnoliopsida > Poales > Poaceae > Hyparrhenia > Hyparrhenia diplandra. The sequence goes on along the minus strand of JADLZK010008237.1, from coordinate 36,442 downwards.
TACAATCACTTCGTAGATTCAGTAATGAACTCTGAACTTGTTACTTCAGTGTGCCATAGTAGATATAGTCGAGCTTTCCTGGACTGGACATCATGATTTCAATCTAATAAACCAATCAGCAACTATTGTCGTAATAAGCCCAAAAAAATTAGGAGATGTGATACAGAAACTTGATGCATACCTCTTATATATGCAGGCGTTCCTTATACTGCAATCCAAAACAAATATATAAAGTGATACTGCAATTGAAAATATTATCAAATGATACGATCTAGAAAAAGTATCTAAACATACTAATCTGTGTGGAAAGTATATAAACATGCATACTCTACTTGGTTGCCGACCCAGCGAATTCGAATGGCGGCCGGCGATGCGTGAATACGTCGATCAGGGACGATGCAGGAAGGAGGCGCGGTGCAAGCACCTTGACTCGACGGGCTCCAGTACGCAGGATCCAGATCGTTCGGGAGGGTGTGCTCGCCTCCAGCTTGCGCCGCTGCGGTGTTGGGGTCGCACCGCTGCCAGGGGCCGGCCGAGCGCGTCGGCCTAGCCGCGCCGCCGCCTGGGGCCGCGGAGAGCGATGGTGGGGAAGAGGGACCGTCATCGCGCAGGAGGGATATTCTAGCGTGCAGCACCTCGCCGGGCGTCGGCGACATGAAGCGGATGAATGTGTTGCGTCGCCGAACTGCCTAATAAATAAGTAGGAACATGCTGTCAAGCCATGATTTATGCCTACGTATAAACTGGACCCACCGTCTCCCAGATCCACTTTTCACGCTAATAATCAGGACATCCGCTAGGTTCATTTTAAAATCATGCAAATACGCGTGCATGCCGGTACCGTACAAACGGACCAAGTTCTCGTAACAGGCGGGGCTGCCCTCTCGTGTGCACCTAACAGGAGAGGGAGTAACTACACCTTGGGTGTATGAAAAATTTACCATATATATATATATATATATATATATATAGGGAGAGTATAGTCTGTAGCTAGCTACAAAATTTCATATTCTGTAGCCAGACCGTTCCACCGCACCATTTGTTGTGACCGACCGCACCACCACCTGCTGATCGATTGGGCATTTACTGTTGCATGCGGACATGCAGCAACCTTCCTCTACGTTCAATTAATGAGTCTCGTTTGCACCGTCGGCCAGTAATTACGTTAATTTGATCCTATCAATTTGTGGAATTTGAAACCCAGCGACTTGCATGCGAGGACTAGGAGAGTGCACGAAAATCTGTTACGATAATGAGCTTTAATTTTGTCGAGGCGCAAGCAAATATTCCTGTTACGATAATGAAAAAATAGTTACTATAATTAGGCGCATGCAATTGATCTTGTTAGGACAATTGGCACATAGTATTTTTGTTACTATCCTAAAAAAGTATTTTGGTTACTATAATTAGCGCACAAATAATTAGCACAAGAGTTTCATATATTTAAGAGAATTCTAAACTGTGTATATGTTTACGAGAATTTTAAACTAACTATACTATAAATAGTTACGAGAATTCTGTACAGTAAGTTTACGAGAGTTCTGCACTAATAATATTTACGAGAATCTTCATATTTTTAAGAATTTGCACTGATACTAATATTTACGAGAATTCACACTTTGGTTACGAGAATCTGCTCTAAGAAATCTTTACGTTAATCGTGCACAATTTGGTGCTTTCGAACCGTATAACCAGAGAAAAATAACAAAATCAAATACGAAAATCTAGGTCATCGTTAATCCAAAACACAACATAACACAATGAAGAATACATGAATTAATCGCGTTGATTTCGGATCTGTCCTGCGTGTGGCCATGCAAGTTAGGGAACAAGTAGTTACGACAATATATGACATATCGTACACACATGCACACAAGTGAATTACGACAATATGTCACCGGAATTTGATCCCCAGCCAATCGACTGCAGCTCGGGCTGGCTATGCTTGGCGACGACGGAGGCCTGCAGCATCGCGCCACCACAAAGGAACCTCCACCACCTTCCTCCCCGATGGCTCCATGCCGGATCGGCTGCCCGTATCCATCGGCGAACTAAGCTGGGGAAGGCCACCGCAACCTCCGTCAAGATGAGATCCCATCACCGCCGAGGCCGCCGTCCGCCGGATAAGGAGCTGCTCGAGGTGGAAGGGCTCACCGCCGTCGCCGGAGAAGGAGTCGACTGGGAGATGCCGTATGTGCGCCTCGTCGCCGGCGAGGCGACGATGTCCATGGTGCCGATTCCTGCGTTGCCGGCTGTGACGAAGGCCATGCTGGGAACGTCTGTGCAGTCCACGACCATCCCGCCGCCGAATGTGGCAGTCCCACCGTCCGGGAGCACCGTTGTGCGGGGCGAGCAGCGCCGCTACAGGGCGTGGCAGCGCACCATCCATGAGAAACGGTGTCACACAGTGGAAGGCCGCGCCACCGCTGTCCAGGCCCGCGTCCCGCGATGGAGCGTGAAGCCGACGTGGTAGGGAGGAGCGTCGGTGGAAGGAACAGTGCTGCCGTGCTGGACAGCCTCCGCCACATGAGCCGGGAGGGCGATCGTGCCGCCGTCACGGTAAGGAGCGGCAGGGAGTAGTGTAGAAGAAGCCGCTGCCAGGATACTGTCCGCGCGGGCGCGACATCGTCGCTGCTACGGCCTGCGGGTGCCGTCGTGCAAGATCCACCAACCATATGGCCATAGATCCATCGCGCTTATCTGCAAGATCTATGGAAAGAAAAAATGAGAATAAAAAATTGGGACGTACGATTCACCATGGATGGAACCAGGACGCACGACGTGCGGCAGCGTCGACCGTCAACCCCGGTGTTGGGGAGGGCGACCCTCGCCAGCCCGCAGCCCCGCTGGCCTCACCACAGGGGCCAAGAACTAATCTCCGTTAACATATTGCGAAGTCTTGCGGGATCAGCAAAGGGAGGACCCTCCGCTGGCGACACGAACGGGCGGCGTCACCCCTCCGTCCGAGGGCGGCCCCCGAGCAGGCATTCGGCCGGGAGCATGACGGCCCCTACGCGGCGTAGGGGGCGCCCGGCGAGGGGTCTGCCCAAGTGGCGCGAGCAAGCAACAGGAAAGGCCGGGCGGATGGACCCCCGAACTGCCCCTCCGCGGATGCACGGAACCGGCGGCCGGCATGAGGAAACCCTACACCCCAGGCGGGAGAAGTCATGCGTGTATTTCCCTGCACGACCACATGCGAATAGTTACTAGCTTGCCCTTGAAAGGGCCCAAATAAGCGTGTGTTCTCCTACCTACCATGTACCAAATTGTAAATCGCCCCTCGACCCTTTGAATTCCTATAAATACCCGGTGCGGCACAAGGAAAGGGATCGGTTGTTGGCCGGTTTAAGTGCCATTTGCTCGTTTTTATTACACCCACGCCTCGCCTTTACGCATCGCCTTATCCCTCCTCCTTCGGAGGCCGGGCGCCTCCGTCGCCTCGACCCTCGGCAACTCGGCGAAGGTCGAAGGACCGAGGCCGCCCGCTCCCGTTTGTGTTCTCGACTCACCACGGTAGGGCCCTCCTCGCCTTCCCCCCCTCCGGGAGCGAAGGCTAAGGGGCGGGAGTGATCCCACAGGTTGGCGCCGGCCGTGGGGACCGGCACAAAAGTCCAAAGCCATGCCAGTCACCCGCCCGAATCGAAACCGTCGCCCAGCCGGAACAACTCCGCCCGAAGGGGACCCCAGATCAAACCCATCAGCGCCGGCATGCGCCACCACGCACCTGGACTCCGCGCGGGCCGCGGGAGCCGCGAGGGCCCGCCATCCCGGTTTGGTCATCCGATATCGAGGTCACCGGGGAAGAAGGCCATGACGCCCGGCAGAAGGCGGGCGCTCGCGGGCCGGCGGGGCGTGGTCCAGCAACGGTGAGCGCGGATGTCTCCGCCTCGAGCGAACCCCCGGATCCGCCGGAGGGCTCCTCAAAGTGCTACGAGAAGATGAAGAGGAGGAAACCGAGCAAGGCGGCGAGCACTAGAGGCCCTCCAAGCCCGGATCGCGAGAAAAGAGGAGGTTGCCGCAGCCCTAGATCGGAGGCGCCGCTGCGGACGCCCAGTGAACAGCCGAAGCCGCGGGACCGAGCCGCATGGATCAACCAGCAGCCTCGAGGTGGCAAGAAGTCACGGGAGGGCAGCCGCAGCCCGGAATCATCCGCAACCCCCTCGGGGGGCAAGCCCCACCTCCGCCAACCCCACCACCACCTCAACAAATCAACCACCATTAAACACCCGCAATCCTCAACCCTCCGCGATAAGCCAACCGCCCCTCCATGCCCATCGGGACGGCACATGCCGCCACGCCAAAAAGCCTCCGCAAAATCATCATTACGACCCCAAATCCCCGCTCTCTTACGCCCTTCGGATCGCTGGAATGGCCTCCCAAGATACGACCACCAAAGACTTGCCAAGATACAACGGGGCCTCCGGCCCCTGCGAGTTCGTTATGAGCTACGGCGCTGTGGAAGCCGCAGGAGGAGATCACTCCACAATGGCCAAGTCATTTGTGATCATCGCAAGAGGAGTGGCTCGATCTTTGGTATCAGACGCTGCCCCCAACTCAATCCGAGCTGGTCCGACCTTCGCGACGCCCTTCACAAGAAATTTCAAGGGAGTTGACTCGAACTCATCAACAAAGACCGAAGTTGTTAACGTGGTGCGAAGCCAAATGAGCCCCTACAAGAGTGGTGGCGGAGGTTTCTCCAAACCAAGGCCAGACCGAGGGGGTCTCCGACCGTAGCGCCATTATGGCGGTGGGTCTCTTGCATCCGCCTGTGCCCATGTCATTCAAAGATTGAGCGGAGGCAACGAAGACCCTAGCGGAGCTACACGAGATAATGGACAAGTCGGAGAGTCGACAACAGCCACAAAGCGAAGATAGAGGCTTTCCACCCCTCCGCCATATCGCCACCAGCCACAACGACCACCACGCATGGACAACCACCCAAGACCGGAGGCCGCCGAGTCGGCACCATCGCCAACAACCCCGCCCACAAAAAAACCCACCAACCACCCCCTAGGCAAAACTACCCACCAAGAACCCCGGATCGAACCCGACACCAACATGAGGCCTCCGCAAAAAAACAACCCTACCGCCATTATCGCGGAGAGGGCAAAGGCCATTACACCAAACAATGCCCATATTTCGCCAAGGGGAAAGAGGCGATGGACGAGGAGCTTCGCTTCGCAAAGCCCGCAGAGGCAAGTTAACCACACAAGAAAACGGCAAGCACCCACTCCAACCACTACACTTTCACCCCTTCGACTATGGAATCCCAAAGACATCCGAGGCTTCCACTACCCAGCTTTCCACTCCAGCACCTTCAGCCAGAGCCAGCCGCGATACTACCAGCAAGAGTATACAGTTTCACACCCCCCAGAGCCTCCGCAACCAAGCTATCACAACCAAGCCCTACCACCTCCACCTCCGCCACCCGCACCACCTTCGACCCAAAGAACACCCGATCAAGCAAGAAATCCAGACAATCGTCAGCAAGCCCAACTCATCTTACGGGGTCATCCTCGCTATCACGGGGGGCTCCAACGAGGACCACGGCAACAAACGGCAGCGAAAGGAGCACTATCGGAGGGTCCATCATGTGGGTACGGAGGGGCCTCCGCAAAACGACCGCTGGTCCCACATTCCGATCACCTTCAATGCCAGCGACATGAAGCTCAGAGACTACCCTCACACCGATGCGATGGTCATCGACACCAACATCGGAGGCTGGACCGTTACTAGGATCCTAGTAGACACGGGCAGCTCCGCAGACATCTTGTTCGCATCCACCTTCGACAAAATGGGCCTCGACAGGAACATGTTACAACCAGCAGTCAATCCCCTCTTCGGCTTCGGAGGCCAGCAAGTTGGGACCATCGGGAAAATCACCTTACCGGGTCTCCTTCGGAAAGAGCCCATTCACCGATCGTAAAACATAACCTTCGACGCGGGTCGACCTCGTACTACAGCTACAACGCCATTTTCGGCCGCTGAGTCACCAACGCGTTCGACGCCGGTCCTCCACCCGAAGTTATCTCGCATGAAGATGCCCTCCGCCGGGCGGCATAATTGCCGTGTTCGAGACCGCACCGCAGCAAGAAACGCTGGAGGGCTGTCGCGACCGGGCAACGCAACGCACACAACCTAGAACAAGAACCGCAGGGGCAAGAGAGACGGCCTGTATAAGGCGGCGCTGAGCCCCCGCGAAAGCACTACCAAAGAGAAGAAACGAAGAAAGTCGCTTTTTAGCTTTGATCCCGATAGAGAAGTAACCATATCCGCACTCCCGACTGCACCTCCGAGGCGTAGCTCTTTGCAAGTGCCTCCGAGAGAACTCCGATGTGTTTGCCTCGGTCCGCTAAAGATTTACTGTGGTGTTAGCCGTGACCTCATCGAGCACCACCTCAACATAAGGCCGGACGCCACTCCCCGTAGCGTAAGCTTCGCAAAAATGTCGACGAGAGAAGAGTAGCAGCGCGAGTGAGGTAAACCGCCTTCTAGACGCGGAGGTCATCCGCCCGGGTCAAATACCCCACTTGGTTATCCAACGTTGTCATGGTGAAAAAGCAAGCCTTAGCAAAGACAAAGCGGAGCCCACCAGATGGAGGATGTGTGGGATTTCACCGGCTGAACAAAGCATGCCCGGGGGGATTTTCCCTCCCCGAATCGCTCTCTCTAGTCGACGCAGGCCCGGCCGTGTGAGAAAGGTTGTCCCTCCCGGATCAAGCTCGGATACCACCAAATTTGGATGAACCAGGCGGATGAAGACAAGACAAGTTTCATAACCCCTTCGAACTTACCGCCAGGAGAATGGCCGAAGGCCTCCGCGAACGCCGGCTCGCCCTTCGCATCGAATGACGGCGGAGGTGTTCGGAGACGACAGCCATCTCAGCCTACGTCGGCGACTTGGTAGTCCAAAGTAAGCTAAAGGAAGACCACATCACGGACCTCCAAAGGACCTTCCGTCAAGCTGCGCGGCCGCTCAAACTCAACCCCGCCAAGTGTGTATTTGGAGTAAGCAAGGGCAAGTTCTTCGGGCTGCCTCAGATTCTGTAAAGGAATAGAGGCCAACCCTTCAAGATCGCGAGCAATCACCGCGATGGAACCTCCGAGAACGTAAAAATCGGTTCGAGACTAGCGGGACGCCTCGCCGCCCTTAGCGGTGTTCATCTCCGTGTCAGCCGAGCGAGGGTTACCATTCTTCCAAACTCTAAAGGAAACAGACCCATTCAAATTGGGCCTCCGCAACAAGAAGCCTTCAAGACCTCAGCGGTACCTCAAAACCTTACCACCCTCGCCACACCGGAACCAGCGAAGGACTCCTTCTCTACGTCGCCGCATCGCCACATGCCGTCGGCAGCGAAGGCTCGTCAAAGAAGTGAACGAAGGGCACCCGTCCCGCAAATCCCCGTCTACTATGTCTCCGAAACCCTCGAAGGGCCCAAGCTAAATTACACGAGCTGGAAAAGGTAGCCTACGCAGTTGGTCATGGCAACGAAAAACTCAAGCACTACTTCCGTGCACATGAGGTCACCATACCTTCGAGCTTTCCCTCGATAACATATTCGTAAAACCCCGAAGTCGGTGGGCGTAATAGCGAAGGGGCGAATCGAGATCGGAGACCACGCAAATCAGATTCGTCGGCGTAACGGCCATCAAGTCACGTGCCCCAGCGCATTTCCTAGCGGATCGACACCCGACACATACAACCAAGCAAAGAACTTGGACCCGATTTGACAAAGACACACCGACGGAGCACCGGGGCACGCTGAGCCGCATCGCGCCATCATCACTTCACCCTCCGAGTCAAGGCGAGATATGCCGCCAAAGCTAGAATTCCAATCACAAACAACACGGCGGAATACGAGGCGGTGGTTTTGGCACTAAACAAGCTCCGGCCATGTCGAAGGCCATCATCAAAACCGACTCGAGGTGGTCTCGAAACAAGCCGAGAAGGACAACAAAGCCAAGCACCCGTGAGTCGCAAAAATACCTCGCAAGGCTAAGGAAAACGGAGGCCTTCTTTCTCGCATCACAACCAAGACCATATCCGGTAGGGACAACGGCGGCCGACGAGCTCGCTCGCCGGCAAGGTCCCCGAGCGGAGCAACTCCCACAGGGGCGTGTTCTTCAAATATGCGTAGCCCCAGCGATTCAAGATGGCGACCAACCCCAAATCGGTCGGCCATTCACAAATAAGATTGGAGAGCCCCGATCACAGATTCATCAAAGGCCTCTTCGAGCCCCAATCCAAGGAAGAACAAAAAGGGTTGAGCGTAAGGTCCGAGGCTACCGCCTAGTTGACAACAAGCCGCATAAGGCATCCGTGAATCGCTCCATGGCTAAAATGCATATCTACGCTAAGGCTGCGCCATCCTAGCGTGAGATCCACGAAGGCATCTCGGCTCGCACAACGCCCCGTGAGCGCTAGTGGGAAAGGTGTTCAGGCAAGGGTTCTATTGGCCCACCGCACTCAACGACGCCACGGAACCGGTCAAGCACCGCTGCGATGCCACCGACAAACCCCTACACCACTCCAACAGCCGGGGCCCGGCAAACCCTCATCCGCCCCACATGGCCCCTTCTCAGCGATGGGCGATAGACCTTATCGGGTCCAATGCCGCCGGCCCGGAACCTTCGCCACGCAGTAGTGGCGGGGCCGAATACTTCACCAAATGGATCGAAGCCCGCCCCTCGCAAGCATAACCTCTCACTCAAGATAAAAGTTCTTCTCGCGCAAAGATCGTCGCCGCTTCGAACCCCGCTGAGCATAATATACGATAACGGCACCCGCTTGATAACGAAGGCTTCAAACAACGAGTTCGCCATCAAATAGGCACCAAGATACACTTCGCCTCGTAAGGCACCCCCAATCAAACGGCCTCGCCGAAGGGCCAATGGCATAATCTTGTGGTATCGGTAGCGAAGGTCCACGCCAAAACCAAGAGGAAAATGGGCGGAGGAGCTCACCCCGTGGGTATGGTCACATAACACCTCCGAAAGCCGTGCGACCAAATTCACGCCCCTTCAAGCTCCTCGCTCGAGAAGAGGCCGCCCTCCCGTAAGAACCGAAGCACGCGTCCGCTAAGGGTCACCAAATAAGCCCCCGTAAGAAGAGGCACGCTAAGGACCTCCTCAAGAAACAAGAAACTTGGCCATCCTCAACCTCCACGCATACCAGAGGAGACCACAAGATGGAGGAACAAGAAGCTCGGCCTCCGCACGATCTCCGGTCGAGACTTCTGTCCCATCAGAAGCGTAACGCGAAGATGGCTGGGTAAGTTCATGGCCAAGTGGACGGGCCCATACCTCGTCACTAAGTCCACAAGACCCGCTCCTTCCACTCGCAAGATCTCGAAGGCCATGATCTCCCCACACATGGAACGCCGACGACCTCCGCAAGTACTACCCCTAGCGGTGCAATGTACCGTGCACTCGCGAAGTTGTATGGGGCTCCGCCATTTTGCCATTTCATTTTTTTCTCTTCCTAAACTTAAGATCATGAACAATGCGGGCTGCACTCTTTTTTTCCTTGCGAAGGCGAGGTTTTTTAACGAGGCGCACCAATATCTAATATATGCAGGTTAGTTACCCCCACATCGGAGAAAGGTGCAACGCAAGTAAAGATCGAAGGGGCCGGCCGGGCGCCAACCAGCCTCATCGCTGGCGGTAATCCCGGGATTGCCTACGCCGGAGGGCAGCGCAAGGCTGCACCCCTCGGCCCGGGTCAAACCAACAAAAACACTCCTAACTCTAAATTATGTTAAGCCGAGCGCCGCACCCTCCGCCAGGCTCTCGCAATGAAGACGCCCCACGCTCCGAAAGTATGAGACCGCGGAGGCGCACAAAGTCGGGCGCCCGCACCTCCGCCGGGGGCCCGCAAGGAAGACGCCCCGCGCTCGAGTATGAGACCCCGCGGGCGCACAAAAAGTCGGGCGCCCCGGCACCTCCGCCGGGGCTCGCAATGAAGACGCCCCGCGCTCTCCGAGTATGAGACCCGCGGAGGCGCACAAAAGTCGGGCGCCCGGCACCTCCGCCCGGCCCGCAAAGAAGACGTCCCCAAGCTCCGAGTATGAGACCCGCGAGGCGCACAAAAGCCGGCGCCACGCACCCCGTTAGGGGCTTTCGCAATAAACACACCCCCGCTCTCCAAGTATGAGACACGCGGAGGCGCCTAAAGCCGGAAGCCCCGCACCTCCCGCCGAGGGCTCGCAGGCCGTGTACTTCCGCCACCCCTCGAAGTCCGGCCCCACGGGGCACGCATGTAAATCGGAAGACAGGTACCCACTTCGCCGGGCTCAAGAACAAAATACCACCACCGACCAAGAACAAGACCTCCGCCCCGTACCGCCTTAACACCACCACCCACCAAGGACAAGACCTCCGCCGTACAAACCATAATCACAACAAGCACTTATGACATCCGCCCAACGCCAGAGCACCCCCCGCCCCAAGAAGCACTATAAAACCAAACCTCCCCACCCCCCACGAATCCCATGTTAGGAAGAGAGCAGCCATCACCCACGACGCCACCATGCTAACACCCATAGCCAAACCCCGATCCTATAGAGCAGATGCCAGATACCTCCGAAACCCAAAGCCTCCCAACCCAGCCAAGGCACCACAATGGAAAATGTAAACGGACCCCAACCCCCAGGCGGGACCCTTGAAGTGCAATGAAGAGCAACACGCTACAGATGCCCCGAGGCAAATAAACATCCAAACCCCGCAAACCAACAAAGACCAAATGCGGACAAACTAGAGCATTTCGGTACTCCAAGAACCCCCTACGCCCGACCGCCCAGAGCACCTCGCGCGGGACCCACCCAACTCGGAGCAAAGTGACTCTGCGGGGGATACCACAATGGAGAATGTAACATCCTCCCCGTGTGGCAACTCCACCAAAGGAATCAAAGTCCCGGCGGGGTAGGTCGCAGCCACCCGCACACGAACGCTTGTGGCGCGAACTGCGACAACCCGCAAGACCGCCATTCAACAAGGATGGGCGCGTGCAGTGGCGCGAGGACCCACCCCGCAAGCACACCTCTCTCCTCTCGCAAGAGTCCTACCGAGCCGTCCGGCCGCCCAAGTCTCCGAACGATGAGTCGTGCACCCGCTGAATCACAAGGGGCGCACCGCACCAACTTCAAGCTTCAACAGGGAACCCCGTGGAGCGAAAGACCTCCGCCCCAAAAGAACTTTGTAACGAAGACCCGCAATAAAAATCAACGAGTACCACTTGGTCAAGCAAACCTCCGCGAAAACGCGCGAAAGTCTCGCGCTAAAAAAAAAGGACGGGGCACCCGCCTACCGCGGCTACCTTCGCGAAAATGCGCCAAGTCTCGCACTAAGACCCGAGGGGGCGCCCGCGGCATCGCTGGTACCTTCGCAAAACGCGCGAGTCTCGCACTAAGGAAAATAGGACGCCGCTGTCTACCGCCCGGTACCTTCGCAAACGCTGAGTCTCGCACTAAGAAATGGGGGGCCAGCCGCTACCGCTGCTACCTTCGCAAATGCGCGAAGTCTCGCACTAAGACAGGGGCGCGCCCGTGTTATCGCTGGTACTCCGCAAAACGCGCGAGTCTCGCACTAAGGAAGATGGGGACGCCCCGTCTATCGCGCTACTCTTCGCGAAACGCGCGAGTCTCGCTACTAAGGAAAACAGGGGACGCCGCTGTCTATCGCGGCTACTCGCAAACGCGCGAGTCTCGCGACTAAGGAAAACAGGGACGCGCCCGCCTATCGCGGCTACCCGCAAAACGAGTCTCGCACTAAGGAAACAGGGGGCGCTCATTGGTCTAACGCGATACCTTCGCAAACGAGTCTCGCACTAAGTGAACAGGGGGCCGCCTCTGGCGGCTACCTTCGCAAATGCGCGAGTCTCGCACTAAGTGAAATAGGGCACCGCTTCACGCCGACTACCTACGAAGAGCACCACTACCACTTGGTACATGCAACACAAAACAACTCTTTGCAAACATACCGCATCCATTACATTACGAGGAAGTTACACGGCCCTCCGCGCCGAAAGCCCGTCCCATTACATTACGAGGAAAGTTACACGGCCCCTCCGCTGCCAGAAAGCCCGTGGAGCCTCCGCGACACACATCCTCAGCCAGAGGCTACGACCCCAAGAAGATGGCCTTAACCAACACCTTCGCTACACGCCCACAAACTCTCTACATCCACCACCACCACCGCTCTTCGCCAGAGTCGCGCTGCCCGGTATCACAGTTCGGAAAGAACAAGCGAAGTTCACCCTGCACTCGATGCCGGTATACCTCCGCATGTCGCCCACTGAAGCCCACATCCTCCTCGCTTTGGAACAACGACTCGCCTCCGCGATCGACCCAACAAGCCGCTTGCCCAAGCGCGGGCTACGCTTCATCGCCTCAATATCGCCCTCCGCCAAGGCCGCGCCGCACCGCCCCGAAAAGTACCCGCTCCACTTGACGGCTTGTCAAGTCATGGGACCGCCGTAAGGCCTCCGAGGCCCGATTGTTACATCGCATTCCGAACCCCGCCCACCAAAACCGCCAAGGGCAGTCCGGGAACCGCCGCATGGCATGAACCCAAGTCTCCCCTGAAATGAACACATCTTGGCGATTCATCATCGGGAACCACGTTAGCACTCTTCCGCGCAGGCCCCGCGGTACCAGCGCGCCAACGCAATCATCAAACGCTGTTAGCCCCAACCCCAACGTAATCAAACTACGAAGGTGCACGGACACAACGGAAACGCACAATCGAGTAGCAAATGAATGTAGCTAAGCCCCTAAAACTCCAATCCATCATTCAACTTAAAAGCCCGAAGGCCAAGAAGTTTCACACCACATGATTGTCTCGCCTAGGAAAGAATAAACTCCGCAAGAATCTAAGGAGCCCTAAGCTACCTTCAAGTCGGAGGCCGCAACGCATGGGCGGCCGGAGGGGTCCCTGGAGGCATGGAGGGAGCCGGAGCAGCTCAGGGCTCGGCCGAGGCGAGGCGTTGTGCCGAGATGTGCGGAGAGAGGGGAGAAGGCGACTCAGGGCCCGAGGCAGGGCCGAGGAAGACGGATGGCGCCGCTTCAGCCGCGGGCGGAGGCAATCGGGGATCGCCCGAGGGCGACCACCTCAACCCGTCCGCGGCTTGTATCTCCTCCGGCAGCCTGGAGCCCTCTCCGCTCGGGCGGCAAGCCGCGACCTAGAACGACACCAAGTCGACACACAAGACAAATGGGCAGCAGCAAACAAAGAGGAAAAGAAGCCGAACAGACAACAAAAGCAAACAAGTGACCAACCTTCCCGCCGGATCAGCCTTCGAAACTCCAGAGCAAGCTCCCGCCCTCCTTAGTACCCGTGCGCTTGATGAAGGCCTCGTCGCAAAGCGCTTCACGTCCCGCTCCGCCGAGGCCCTAACCTCGTCGGGGCGGGAGAAGTGAGCGGTCCGGGGCCTCGACAAACGCCCGATCAACGCAATCCGGATGGCGAAGGCCCCGGCGGACCGCGGGCGGTCGGGCTCGGTCCGCCGCGCCACCACCTTCGCAGCTCCCACCTCCCGGCGCATCCAGGGCGCCAACAAGGGCAGGGTCCGGGTTCGCAGAGCAGCGGAAGAAGCGACCCACGACGCCGTAAGAACGCCATTGCCTTGAAGGCCTCCGCCTCCGCATACCAGACGGGCGACTCAAGATCATTGAGCCTCTTCGCCGGCCGCCACCTCCGCCTCCGCGCCAGCGCGGACTCACGCGCCTGACGTCGCGCCATTCTCCCGCCGAGAACTTTCGCACCCTCCTTAAGGTCCGCCCACCTCCTCCTGGGAGGCGCCTCCGCTCATCAATAGCCGCCTTCGGCCTCCCGGGCCTCCCGCCGGCTCTCCTTGAGCTCGCTTAGGAGGCCTTCCTCCGGGCGCGTCCGTGTGGTCGACGGGAGTCCCGCCCTCACGGATGGCCGCCCCCGCGCAACACTAGCAACTCCGAGGTCTTCACCTTTGATATCCTCATGGATATCGGCCGGGAGCTTCGCCACACCACATCTCTACGCTCCCGCAGCGCACGCCGATCGGCCGCGCCCAATCATCCTCCTCGCTCAACCTCCGAGCTGGCGAAGGGGTGTCGCGGAGGTCGATGCCGGCTCCACGCCGACATCATCGATGCCGGTCGCCTTCCGCCACATAAGGCAGCGAGAGGCCTCCGCCCCCCAAAGGGCCTTCCACTCCCGAAAGGCCTCCGAGGGTCGGTCAAAATCTCACCCGCCGCCCACACGTGGCACCGCCGAGGGGCGGGCACCCGCGTGCTCGTGCGGCGAGTCACAACGGACTTGCCCGCACCCCCGCCACCGCCGTCTCCCACCGTCCCCCCCTCCTCTTCTTGGGAGACCCGCCGCCACGGCTCCTCCGCCTCCTCATCGGAGCCGCCGTCGGAGGCCTCCTCCGCTGCGGCGCCTCCTCGACCGCCCCCGCGTCCGCCCCCTGTCCTCCGCCTCATCCTCTCATCGCCGAGATAAGGAAGCCGAGTCAAGAACCCGAGACCCGCCGGCTCGAAGAACCCGCCCTCCGAGCGACGGGTGGGGGTGGGAGGATCAGCGCCCCGCTGGCCGGGGTCTGGTAGCTCACGCTGCCTGGCCTTGCGACCCGCGCTTCCTCCTCAAGATCCATGGCGTCCGGCGACCGCCTCGCCGGGTTACCGTAGCCGACCGAAAGGGTGTCGAAGACCCGGCTCACCCGCGACGGGTCAGCGAGGCAGCGCGCCGGATCCGCCGGACTAAGCCCCAACTTTCCAATAAGGAAGCCTGAGCAGGCGGTGGCCTCCCGCCATCACCGCCCGGCGACCCCACCTTTATCACCCGCGCCCAAGCAACCGGGCCGATCGCCTCGAGGTCAAACTCAACGCCTTTCACCCTTGGGGCATACCGAGTCCGCGAACTTCAACGGAGGGCACCCCGCCACGTGACTTGTAAAAATTACGCCGCTTCCTCCACTGTCCCCGCTGCCAGATGTGGGCGGACATGACGCCGGCGGGCGCCCAGCTCCCTCGCCGCTCCGCCGTCTTCACGGGCTTCACCTTCGCTGATGGCGAGGGACTCGATCGCCATACCCTCCGCACCCTCCAATCGGTAATAGAACCTGTCGAGCTACCGGGCGCTCCACTTGTTCCGCGGCGTGGCGGGAGGGCCTCCACCCCGCCGGGATGAACCGCACACGCCATACCGAAAGCGCTGAAGACCTCTCCTCCGCCGCCCGACGGTGCTGGCCGATAGTGCACGGGTGTGGGGTTCGGCGAAGGCGCCCACCGCTGCTCCAAATTTCACGGAGCGGCACGCCCCGCATACGTCATCAGCGTGGAAAAAGCACGACGCCGTGAGTTGATGGAAGCGGAGGTTGAACCTCCGCGGACCCGGCACGAGCTCGCACACCGGAAAACGGAGCCCCGCTGCGGAAGAACTCCTCAAGACGATGACTTCGCGGCCGCTTGGACGCGCAATCACCGCTCCCTCCGAGGCGCGGAAACGCCTTGTGGAAAACCGTACTCCTTCCGAACGCCGGGGACTTGTCGGTGCTCTTGCCCGAGGGAACTCGGCACTCTCAACGACGGTCTTGGGCCTCATGGTCTCCTTTGGTACGAGCCATCGATGGACCTCCGCGGCGAAGGGACCCCCGCTAAAAAAAGCAAAGCGAACTTAGGGCAGCGCAAAAGAAGGCGAAAAGCGTGAAAAAGGAGGCGAAAGCGAAAGCGTGAAGCAAAAGGAGGGCACAAACCCTAAATCTCACCAACCGCGTATTTATAGGCCGGGACGGAGGAGGACGCGAGGGGACGCAGCCGCCAGCCACCGGAGATCAAGGCCCGGATCCCAAAACAACGCCAGCCCTCCGATCCGCCCCACGCAGCAAAACCAACGGCATCCGTACCCTAAACAAACACAAGCACCCCGATCCGCGTCACTCCCAGGCCAACCAACAAAGATCCGACCAAGGGGCAGCCAAACCCTAACGCTACTGGAGAAGCGAGGGCCGAGGCCCACTCCGCGAGGCCCACGAGCAGCCGGGGACGCGCCGGGCAAGGGCCGATGGGGGCGGCAAGCACGCCACCCGCACGGACCTCCGGAAGGGCGTTTTTCGCTGCTCGCCCCTCGGGAGGGATCCAGACCTTCGAGGGCTGTCGCTGGGGAGGGCGACCGCCAGCCCCGCAGCCCCGCGGCCTCACCACAGGGGGCCAAGAACTAATCTCAGATTAACATATTGGGGGTCTTGCGAGATCAAAGAAGCTGAGGACCCTCACGAAGACACGAACGGCGGCCGCCACCTCCGTCGAGGGCGGCCCCGCAGCAGCATTGAGGCGGAAAGCATGACGGCCCCACGCGACGTAGAGCGGCTGAAAGGGTCTCCCAGTGGCGCGAACCTGGGCAACAGAAAGGCCGGCGGATGGACCCTCCGAACGCCTCCCGCATGCACGGAACCGCGGCCGCATGAGGAACCCCTACACCCCAGCGGGGAGAAGTCATGCGTGTATTTCCCCGTGTCGACCCCCACGAATAGTTACTAGCTTGCCCTTGAAAAGGGCCCAGCTTTGTAAGCGTGTGTTCTCCTACCTACCATGTACCAAATTGTAATCGCCCCTCGACCCCTTGAATTCCTATAAATACCCGCACAAGGAAAGGGATCGGTTGTTGGCCAGTTTAAGTGCCATTTGCTCGCTTTATTACACCCACGTCTCGCCTTACGCATCGCCTTATCCCTCCTCCTTCGGGAGGCCGGACGCCCCTCCGACGCCTCGACCGGCAACTCAGCGTCGAGCGGGCCGGAGGCCGCCCCGCCCCGTTTGTGTTCTCGACTCACCCTGTGGAGCCCCGCCTTCCCGCCCCGAGGGAAGGCTAAGGGGGCAGGAGGATCCCCACACCCGGTGCTCACCGAGGATAGAACCAGGAGCGCCGCCGGTGGGTGAGGACTGAGGAGGCTAAACTGATATTCGCTGCTTTTGTAGTTTTGTGGACGATGGAAAAGGAAAGCAAAATCAGAGAGGAATTAATGGATGCATGGCTGTATTATAATTAGCAATAATGATGATGGGGACCACCTCGAGGCAGTCAAAGCCAGCCATGGCATCGCATCTATGAGCATCATTCATTAGCATTCAACCCCTTATCGCCGTAGTCAAAAGTGAGGAAAGCCGGCACTCCTGCAATTCTCCGCCAGGCTCAGAAAGAAGACGCCCGCGCCTCCGAGTATGGGCAAGTGAGGCGCAAAGAAGTCGGCCACCCCGGCAAGACACGGCTGTGCTCGCAAAATTCACTCAAGGCCTCCGAGTATGAGCAAATGGGGCTGAGGCAAACAAAGAAGTCGTGCGCCCGGCAATTACGATAGGCTCGCAAAAGCAAACTTCGATGTTTGAAAATAACTTTTGTTGCGTGTGACTACTCACATGCACACACATTATGAAAGACCGTGGGTTATGTAAGAAATTATGAGACACTAGGGGCTGCACTCTTTTTCCCCGTGAAGGGTCGCAAAATTTTTTCAACAAGGCAACACCCTAATTAGCATGCAGGAATTTCCCCTGCATACAAAGAAGTCTCTAAGGATCGACTGGGCCGAGGGGCTGGTGGCACCCAAATTTCATCGGGCAGTTGTTGATGCTGGAAAACACCCCCTTATTTTTGATCATAAAACACCATTTAAACATCCCCTGCTTTGAAAGGAAGAATAACATTTCATGAACATATGCCTTGGTGAGGAAAAACCAACCACCACTCGAGTGACCAAGAGAGCACCATTTGAGGAACATTAAGTTTTTCTTTTGAAAAACATTGCAAAAACACTCCAACATGAAACTTGTGAGGAATGAGAAAATTAGGAGCTCAAATCAAAGGTGGTCTGCCCCTTTATTACTAAAGACAAGGAAGAAGCCATATGCCCCATGAAGGACTAAGGTAATAAGGGTGAGTTTTTCAAATTGCTAAAAGTTTTCCATTCAAGAGAAGTCTTTTGTTGTGCACATAGTACTATGGAAATATGAAGCATAGTAGTAACCCAATCCACCAAGACTAGTTTTGATTCTTCGCTCGATCTAACAAAGGTTAAGCTTGGGGATCTTGTTGACGGTGAAAACAATCTTTATTTTTACATCATCATAAAACACCGCCAATATCCCCTGCTTTGAAAAGGAAGAATAACATTTCATGAACATATTTTACCCAATAACCTAGTTCCACATGTAGATGTCATTATTTTTTATGCATATGAATTCAAAGGAAATCAAATAAAACGACGGAATAGTGGCCATCCACCAAGTGACCCAAGTATGGCCAATGGACAAAATATCATCACCATCATGATCTCCATGTTCTAGGATGCTTCCACAAAAAATTTGAAGTCATTTGGCCACAAGAGATCAAAGATCGGCGACCAAGGGCCATTTGATCCCGAGATGACAGCTCGACATGTGGGGACGCCTTCTAGAAGAGCTGGAAAAGGCCAGGCCCACGGGACCAGCATCGGCCACCCATGACCTTTTGGCCCAAACTCTTCCAATACGACCCGCCACGCCACTAATCCGTAGGGAGAAGAAGAGAAGGCACCCGATTGGTCCATCAATACGCCATATGGATCGTGTTGGTACAAAAATAAATGTCACGGCAAGTTCCGCATCTCAAGACACAGAACCGGCTAGGGGCCAACATTCCTGGAAGACTGTGGATGGTCTATTGTGTCATGACTATGGGTCGGCCGACCATGGCCCACTTAGCCAAAGACGCCCCTCCCACGCCCATCACATTGTCCACATGCTGAAATTACCTCACACGTTGATCCTAAGGCTGTGTTGCATGGCGGTTAGATCCAGCGGGTGGACAATAGAGGTCACACCTGACGATGACGCATGCCGAGTAGCCCCCCCTACCCACCTTTGGGGCTATAAATACCCCCCCTACCCCTCACTTCCAAGACACAATTCATAAGGAAGGAGCCTCCACTCTATCAAGATGTAGTAGTGTAAGTCAAAAGATAGTTGGGAGTTAGAGTGAGTAGTGAGCTTCACTTTTTTCCAGTGAGTGGTCTTCTAGAGGTCCGTATTGTTCTTTTATCATTCCTTTTGTAGTAAAGATCTTTACATTTATAATTCATTTTTACTTTACTCTAGTATTTACTCTATTGAGTATTTATTTAGTACAAATTTTTATTCTAGTTCTCTCTAGAATATAGTTGTTATGATATTATGTAGCATATAGACGCCACACTTAGTTATGGTTCAAGCCATGGTTCACTTTGAACCTATGCCTCAGAGCGCGATCATCGCCTCGAAGAGGTGCTCTAGTTGGCCTCGTGATATAGCATCTAGAGTAGTGAGGAGGAAAGTATAAGCATGGTGCTTAGACTCGATCTTGCCTCGTGGTTATCGCTTGTTGCACGGATGGATTGTGATAGCCAAGAAGGTGGTGGATGTTCTTCGTCTCCGTAGATAGATCACCAATGTTGTTAGGCAAGTTCTTAAAAGGTAAGGCTCCAAAGAAAATAGTAGCTTGTTTAGTGGTGGTTTATCCACCACTATTCACCTATCGCTTCTAGCATACTTGTCCTATGAACCACAACTAGTTGTATCGCCCTTGTGCCTAGATTAGTATCATAGAAGTAAAGTAAGAATCATAGGAATCCTTTTGCTCACTAAGGTGTCCCCCCCGCTAGCTAGACTACTTTTATTTGTGTGTCTAGACTATTCCCCGTGTGTGTCAATGCCTATATCATATACACATCATTTACCCCCACCTTAGTCTAGAAGGTATATTAGTTGGTGGATACATGATTGTTAGTTATCACATCCCCACGCCTATCGCCTCCATGGCTAAATACAAATAACGATACCTTGAATACTCCCCAAGTGAAATGCTAAAACTGCACTCAAAGGCTTTTGAAATATCTTACATGAGCATTAGAAATACCAACAATCATTTCTAGCAAGCTGCTAGGGATAGGTCCTATATCTATTTCTAGTGACAACGCTAAGTAAATGTCAACAAGCATTTCCGGCGCCGCTGTCTGGGAAGCAATTGGCAAAAGATGTTGATACTAAACTTGATGTCCACTAATATATGTTACCATTAGCTATTGTGGGAATATCGTTGTCTTGTGGAGTGGAATAACAGGGCATCAACCGCTTTCAATCTTTCAAAGCTTTCCTACAAGAACAAGAAGTATTAAGAACGAGCCTGTGGTGTTTGATTATTCACGAACCATCAAAACTTCAACCTTGTCGCCCATTGTGTGAGTATATGTATACATTCTAACCCTCGTGCAAAAAAATGAAGAAAAGGTCACCGGCCAAAATGGAGAAAATCATCATGGTGTGACTTGAACAAAAGCACTCACAATTCCATCTTAGATTGGGGAATGAGTTGTCTAGTCAATTCATCAATCAAGAATTTGCTGCAATTTGACTAACCCCTCAGAGGGGAAACCTTTCAAATCTAAGAGGATGAAACAATGATGCATGACTCCTGGGAAGTTGCTTCCCTAATAGAATGGATAATCCTAGAGCATGTCATTAAGGAAAGGATTTCCCACTTTGGTCCACCAACTTCCCCACCGACTATACATTGTGCACATGCTAAAAAATCTCGCCCCTTCACCTGAAAGTCCGCCTCGAGGCGCTCGGGTCATGTGGCCACGAGATGGAGTCACATGGATCGGATGATGTGGCACTCCATGAGTTCCACCCCAAAGATGAAGTCAATAACCAGTGGGGATGACATCTAGGACCTAGGAGAAGACTCACATGACATAAAGTGAGGTCGTCGAACTACCAAGTGTGGATCTCAACATTTTGAACCTACCACCTTTGATCACCTTCCCATCATGAACAAAACCCCTTAAATTTGAGCCTCATTTAATTATTAAAATGGTGGTCGGCCGACCATGACTATTTCATCATAACACATCCTTGAGTCATCTTGACATGTGGGAGAAGCTTTTGTAGAAGAATTGAAGGTGGAAAACCATCCATTGGATGGCTCGGTCGACCCCAACCTTGGTCGGCCGATCCCACCTTTCCACCTTGCCACCATTCAATACACTCTATGATATGTGGGACCACCTTCTAGAAGGGAATGGAGATGGGCTACGCCCATTAGGGGTTGACCGACCTCACCCAAGTGATGATCCGCCAAATCAACTAGAGGAGACCCCACAATTCAAATAAGTCTTCCAACCCACCATCACCATCGTGGTTTGAACAAGACCTGTAGAAGAAGGAGGTGCAACCATACATCCACCTCCTCCGTGACCAACCGATGCACCTAAAAAAATGAACAAGGAGGAGAAGTCCTGCTCTTCTGGACTTAAAACATGGATCCCACGCCAAAAAGGTAAATTGGTAGTTATCTCATATTTCCCTTTTTCAATGCATTTAGGCTAGTTTTTGTTTTACATCTTTGCATGTTTTAATTTTCAACAAACAAATTTCTCTTGCATAATAAAAAACTTGAGAACATTATTTCATGAATCGTTGATCTCTCATGGGGTCTATGGAGAGGTTGCCTCACCCCCTATCACCCCATCTCACACATCCACCATCCATTCACATCACCAAGACATCATCAACATGAATCCGTAAAACCATTCTCCAAGGGCATCCAACCCCTAGGTCTACCGACCTAGGTCTAGACGCCTACCACAAAATCCATCACCTTACACTTCTACCAAGCACAAGATGCATTCTCCACTAGCTACTTTGTGTGTGGTAATCACATTGGTAGGTCGGCCGACCTACCTTGTGTCACCTCACATTCATATTTTCTAGAGCACTTGTGCAAGGTATCATCATCAACAAATAATGGGGCACTTCCATCATATGGGGCAAGGTAGGCCTCCATCGACCTATCCTTGTGGCACCCTAAAGCTTGCACACACCATTGTTGTCAATACTCCTCCACCTCTAGCTCAAGTTCACACACAAACTCATCAAAAAAAAAAAAAAAAAAATTATCGAAAGTATAGAGTTTCTTCTCTTTCTCAAAGTTCCCAGTAGTAGTGTCTTCAAGTGTAAGATAGTTCTAGATAGTCAAAAATATATATATATAAAGAAAAATAAAAATAAAATATATATATATAAATAAATAAAATAATAAAAATAATAATAAAATAATAATAATAAAATAATAATAAAATAATAATAATAATAATAATACACACACACACAATAATAATAATAATAAAATGTAGTGTTTAGGCAAGCTTTTGCCCCTTGCTCTCTTGTTGTGGTATATCATTACCCACAAAGAACTTTTTTACAAAGGCAAATTCAAGCCCCACAAAGGACGACTCACCCCAAATGACTAACGCTAATGCTAAACCTTGTCGCCTAGTTGTGGTTTTGTGTTCTGTCTTTTGCTTGCGTGAATAAAAGAAAGCTATAAAGGGTTTAGATGTGCATACTATGGGTGTTTTCCACCAACAGATGCCTCGTGACTTTTGATTGTTTGTCCGCCGATGTGACTCGCACTATGCCAAAAGCCAATGTGGGGGAGGTCGCCAATCTCCCAAGTGAAGGATCCCAACGCTTGGACCCTACAACGTTGATCACCTTTGCATCAAGAACACTCAAGAAAAATTTGAGCCCTAATGGCCCCAAAAGGCACATCGTACGATTCACACAAGTGAAGGATCTCAATGTTTGACCTTGCCATATTGATCACCTTCACATCAAGAACACATCAGAAAAATTTGAGCCTAAATGGCTATTAAAAGGTTGGTCGGCCACCAAGAAAATTTTAGAAATTCAAAACGGTCAAGGCAGATTGGTCTATCGTGATGAGAAGAAGAGCACCACAGAGGTTAAATGGTCGTGAGAGCTTCCAAAAGAGTGGTCGGCCCACCACCACCTTGGACCCCTCGGACCCACCTCTTATCACCGTAACACTTCCCATTCCATTGCTCAAGCAATCCAAGTAGAGAACAACCATCAATGGGTACAATGGTGGGCGAGATAGGAGTCTACCCGACACCATATCCACCACCGTGAGCAAAAGGAGCAAGAGTTAAGCTTGGGGAGGTTCCTCCCCTCACTAAGGTAAGTATTCTTAACTCTTGTTATTTCAAATCCTTTTTGCATCTTAATAAATATGAATGAAAGAATAAACAATCCTCCTTCGTGATGCTTCATGAATGTTTATCTTCCATTGAAATGATGAATAGTTGCTCGCTAAATGTTTTTTTAGTAGTATACAACCCAATATTTCTCTAAGTATGGATTACTTAGCTCACATGAAAACCATCATGAACCTAAAACTTCTAAGTGGGTTGCAAGTGCTTTCAACTAAGTCTAAAAGTAATTTTTGAGATATGATTCATCCTAAGATGAGAGTCAAGTATACTATTGTTCCAAATAAGTATGGTTGTTGACTCTTTTATTTTAAAAAATCAATAAAACACTTGATGTTTCCTCTATGGTGAAAATTCCTACCAAAGCCATACTCATTATTTCATGATATAAGCTTTACATATGCTGCTTGCTTTGTGTTGAGCTTGTCAAGTCTTGTTGACCCTTGTAGAGAGATTTGTCATGCTCATTAAATCAAGTGCACGACACGCCACCATACACATGTCTGCTTCTACACTAGAAGTACGCAATAACATGACATCCATCCTTTTCACCTAATAAATATACTCCATGCAGTTATATTTATGACCTCTCTAGTTATGTTTCTAGTAGAAGAGACGCTATATATATATATATATATATAAAAAGAGATGAAAATGGACATGTGTCCAAGGGCTAGTAGAGCCCACATCTCCAAGAAAAAAAGAGAGGAAATAATGGATACAAGTCCGGTGGGTGAGTAGAGCCCACCTCTCCAAAAAAAAAAAAAAAAAAAAGAAGAAGATAGCCATGTCTCACAATGCTAAATAGAAAGAGAGAGTGAGAGATCAAATAAAGGAGTATTGTTCATCGCTTTTCCACACACATGCACATCTTGATCTTAGAGCATGATACTTCTCTCCTTGATCCAAGTTTTGACGCCGCAACATATGCAAGGTAAGTATGCCATACTTTATCCCTACCCAAGATCCACATAAGCCATTTAGATGTAGGAAAAGAAGGCAATATTACATATGCCTTGGTGAGGAAACCAACCACCACTTGAGTGACCAAGAGAGCACCATTTGAGGAACATTAAGTTTTTCTTTTGAAAACATTGCAAAACACTCCAACATGAAACTTGTGAGGAATGAGAAAATTAGAGCTCAAATCAAAGGTGGTCCGGGCCCCTTATTACTAAAGACAAGGAAGAAGCCATATGCCCCATGAAGGACTAAGGTAATAAGGGTGAGTTTTTCAACATTGCTAAAAGTTTTCCATTCAAGAGAAGTCTTTTGTTGTGCACATAGTACTATGGAAATATGAAGCATAGTAGTAACTCCTAATCCACCAAGACTAAGTTTTGATTCTTCGCTCGACGCACAAAGGTTAAGCTTGGGGATCTTTGTTGACGTGAAAACACCCTTTTCTTATTTTACATCATAAAACACCGCCAACATCCCTCGCTTTGAAAGGAAGAATAACATTTCATGAACATATTTTACCCAATAACCTAGTTCCACATGTAGATGTCATTATTTTTATGCGTATATGAATTCAAAGGAAATCCGCCGAAACGACGGAATAGTGGCCATCCAAATGCAGACCCAAGTATGGCCAATGGACAAAATATCATCACCATCATGATCTCCATGTTCTAGGATGCTTCCACACAAAATTTGAAGTCATTTGGCCACAAGACCAAAGATCGGGCCTTCAAGGGCCATTTGATCCCGAGATGATACCGACATGTGGGGACGCCTCTAGAAGAGTTGAAAAGGCCAGGCCCAATGGACCAAAGATCGGGCGAATCTACGACCTTTTGGCCCAAACTCTTCCAATACGACCCGCCACGCCACTAATCCGTAGGAGAACAAGAGAAGGCACCGATTGGTCCATCAATACGCCACATGGATCGTGTTGGTACAAAATAAATGTCACGGCAAGTTCCGCACTCAAGACACGTAACCGACATTAGGGGGCCAACATTCCCTCAAAGACCTGGGATGGCTGCCCATTGTGTCATGGACTATGGTCGCCGCATGGCCCACTTTAGCCAAAGACGCCCCACGCCCATCACATTGTCCACATGCTGAAATTACCTCACACGCTGATCCTAAGGCGGTTGCATGGCGGCAGATCCAATGGTGGACAATAGAGGTCACACTGACGATGACGTATACTGAGTAGCCCCCTACTCCACCTTTGGGGCTATAAATACCCCCTACCCCTCACTTCCCAAGACACACCATAAGGAAGGAGCTCCCACTCTATCAAGATGTAGTAGTGTTAGCATAGTTGGGAGTTAGAGTGAGTAGTGAGCTTCACTTGGGTTTCCGTATGGGTCTTCTAGAGGTCCTGGTATTGTTCTTTTATCATTCCTTTTGTAGTAAGATCTTTACATTTATAATTCATTTCTTTACTTTACTCTAGTATTTACTCTATTGAGTATTTATTTAGTACAACTTTATTCTAGTTCTCTAGAATATAAAGCAGCAGATATTATGTAGCATATAGACGCTTTCACACTTAGTTATGGTTCAAGCCATGGTTCACTTTTGAACCCCATGCCTGTGATGCGTATCATCGCCTCGTAAGAGGTGCTCTAGTTGGCCTGTGATATAGCATCTAGAGTAGTGAGAGGAAGTATAAGCATGGTGCTTAGACTCCGATCTTGCCTCGTGGTTATCGCTGTCGCACGGATGGATTGTGATAGCTGAAGGTGGTGATGTACCTCTTCCGTCTCTCGTGATAGATCACCACGCAGTTAGGCAAGTTCTTAAAAGGTAAGGCTCCAAAGAAAATAGTAGCTTGTTTAGTGGTGGTTTATCCACCACTATTCACCTCAATCTTCTAGCATACTTGTCCTATGAACTACAACTAGTTGTATCAGCCCTTTGTGCCTAGATTAGTATCATAGAAGTAAAGTAAGAATCATAGGAATCCTTTGCTCACTGCTGTCCTCCCCCCGCTAGCTAGACTACTCTCTTATTTGTGTGTCTAGACTATTCCCGTGTGTGTCAATGCCTATATCATATACATCATTTTACCCCTACCTTAGTCTAGAAGGTATATTAGTTGGTGGATACATGATTGTTAGTTATCACATCCTACGCCATCGCTTCCTATGGGCTAAATACAAATAATCTATACCTTGGAATACTCCCCGGTGAAATGCTACAACGGTAATTTGCAAGCGCTATGAATATCTTTTACATGAGCATTAGAAATACCAACAATCATTTCTAGCTTGCTGTTAGGATAGGTCCTATATCTATTTCTAGTGACAACGCTAAGTAAATGTCAACAAGAAGTATGGAGGGATCAAGGATTGGCCCCCGCCGAAGAAAAGTAGTTGACTTTTCGCCACGGCTCCCCTAAACCTCCGCAAAAAATTTACGCTTTTCCAAAGATAAACAAGAAGTCCGCAAGACCTAGCACTCCTCCGACAACGGCTCATAGAAACTCGCGACTCAGCCGAGCACGCAAAAAGTTTTTTTCTCACTACCTCTCGATGAAATGCGAGCCTCGCTAAAAGAGAATAGGGCGCCGCCGCTAAAGTTTTTCTCACTACCTCGATTTAAACGCGAGTCTCGCTAAAAAGTGTGTGGGGCGCCGCTGCGGAAAAACTCTCACCGCCTTCGATATAAATAATGAATTGCACAATCAATGCATGCGTGAGTTATCCCCGTCAGAAAGCAATGTCAAGGATTACACCTTTAACGAAAGGGGGCTGCGGCACCCAGCCCTCACTCGAACGAGGAAAGCACAAGGATTGGCCCCGCCGGGGCGAAGTACCGACTCTCCTGCTCACCAATCTCAAAGAAAGGGCCTCGGCCCGACTACGTGCGACGCCGCACATCACCTTCGTGACATCAACAAATCTTCTGCAAAGGGTCTTCGCCTCCCGACTCACGCGTGACGCCGACATCACCTTCGCGGACATCAATCCAAATTTACAAGGGCCTCGCCTCGACCACGCTTATCGCCGACACCACCTTCGCGACATCGCCTAAAACCTCTGCAAGGGCCTCGGCTTTCCAACCACGGGCGACAAGCCGACATCACCTTCGCGACATCAGCCAAACTCTCGCATGGCCTCGGGCCCGACTACGCCGACGCCGACATCACCTACGTAACTTCAACAAACCTTCGCCATGGGCCCCCCGCGACATCAACAAATCAACAAAGGGCCCGCCACCTTCAACCCGACAACTCGATCATGCATTCGGGCCCAACTCATAAGCACCGCCAAGAAGGGGGCAAGGGGCATTGAGGCCAATTTACCTAAACGCCTTGCCCGCTACTCATGAGTCGGAGTAGAAAGGCAGTAACTCGGGCGCCTACCCATCGCTGCAACGGCATCGGCAACTTGAGCTACACCCTCGCCAACATCATTGGGCTAAGGGTCGACCTCCAACTCTCGGGCGGCCACCAACCACACCTTCGCCAAGAGCATCACCTGGCTCGCCAACACCGAGAAGCCGGCATCCGCGACTTTGTTTAGATTTACTCACGCAAGGGGCTTGCCTCAACTTCAACTCGACCTCTACAACTTTGACCACCGCCTCACCAACATCTTCGGCGAGGGGCCAAGTTCAACTTGGGTGACATCAACCACGCCCTTGCCCAAGAAATGGGCTCTCCCTCCCCACCCTCAAGAACATCACACCTTTCGCCAAAACTCCATCGCCAACAACATCGATTAACTAGCCTCCCGATGCCCCTCCTACTCATAAGCACCGCCAAGAAGGGGCTAGGGGCTGCATTGGGGAACCAATCCAACCTCAAGGAAATGTCTTGCCCGCCACTCATGAGTCGAGTAGGAAAGACGGACAACCCGGGCGCGCTACCTACATCCGACTTATTACTGGCAAATTCAAACTAAACCGACGCATAACATCCCCACCTCGCCGACATCCGCACCTTCGCCTCGACTCCAGCAAGGGCCCTCCGCATCAACCATCTATTATCCGCACCTTTCGCCGACATCGCAAGGGCCTCGCCTCCGCACTGCCGACGATATCCCCACCTCGCCGACTTCTCTCGCAAGGGCCTCACCTCAAGATCGACGACAACATCGACCGCCAACATCCGCAGACTATCATCGGCCTCCCTCAAGTAAAATTCACCAGTTCGTCAAGGCCCAACCATCGGAGGGCCCCGGAACGGCGACCCTCCGCAGCCTACCCGAGCAAACGGTAAGAGCCACCCCTCAACTAACAAAGACCTCGCAACAACTAAGAAAGGCGGAGGCCGTGGGACCCTCCGCAATCAACGAACACCTCATCTTTGTACGCTAGCCTCGGCCTTCGCCATCCAAAGGGAAGCTTGTATTCATGGGCCTTTTTCCCCGCTTTTAGCTTTAATTAGGTCTTATTGTACCCGCCAAACCCTAGTAGCTAAGGGCTCGCTGTTGGGGGTAGGTGCCGTGCACCACCCTCCCTTGTAAAAGGCCCAATACTCAACTAGTGTGAGGGCTCGCTTTGTAAATTTCCAATCTAAGGGTGCGGATGGAAAATGTACCCTCCACCCCTCTATAAATACAACCCCAAGGCCAAGGGGAGGGACTCTCTCACCCCACTTCCTCATTCCTATTTTCCTTCCCTTCCCCCTAGTTCGCTTCTCCCGCAACCCTTGGTTGCGAAGGTCAAGGGGCAAAGCGGTCCCCACAACCGGACTCACCGTAATGGTCCTGGGCCCAAATATCCGGTTGTTCCTCTTTCAAGCCCCGCCGATAGGATGAGCCAGCCGCCCCATTACCGACAAAGACCGAAAGCAAGCTTCCTCCGTGTATGCGGCCCGTCAAGCACCGATGCTTCCGTCATCACGCCCCGGCCGGGTCCTCGACGACGACGCTAAAACAAAGCTTCGGGCCGACGCATACACACCGAAGGCCCTGGCCAAAGGACCAAATTTCCTGGCCGAAGGCCCACCGACGCTTTGGCCACAAAGCTCTCAAACTTCGCCATTTCTCCGCCGCCTTTGCTTCGACATGCTACCCAACAAGTATACCAACTTGAGCACGCAGGAATAGCATGTTTTCACTACCACGATGCATCCGACGCAATAGAAAATATGCATCTCATTTTCTCAAAAGCCGCCGGTAATCCCGCCGAAGCCGCCAACACCACTAAGTGTACATCACCATGTGCATGTGTGTTAGCATTTTCACAAACATTTCAAAAGGACGGGTTAGCTCTCCACACCACTCGCGATCCTAACACATCGCAGTTAGATCGCACAAGTGGTACTAGATGACCGATATGCAAACAAGTTTTCCCCTCTTGATAGTACGACCATCATCTATCCTAAATCCGGTCATAAACTTCTAAGCTCCTCATGACGGTGAAAAAGAAATGCCCTATAGGTTATACCTTTGCCTTGTACATTTCCATTCCGCCCATTCTAGTGCCGATGTAACACATGCACCAACATCGATCAAGAATGATATGATCCATTTCATATCATCACATGACCTTCTTGGTCCATCGATCTTGACCTCACTTGCTCTTCACCGCTGTGTCGGGTCCGTCGGCGCCAAGTCCTCTCATTTGCCCTACACACTTGGTAATCAGTCCATCAAGCCAAGCCTTGTCTTGATCTTCACTACCTTGGTCACATGACTCATGTCATGTTTCATATGCAATAAGTTCTTCATTGCATTCATCATATGTGAACTAATCTCCTCGTGTATAATCTCAATCACACATATTAGTTCACCTAATGTTGACACTCAACTACTAAAACCACAAGGGACCTTTCAGGCCATGCGTTCTAAAGGGGGGAGGCTAAGCAAGGGCTACAAGGGGCATGCAGAGGGGCGGCGCAAGGGGGGGGAGGGTAGGAGGTTGGGGTAAAATTTCTTTATTTGCTTGTTGCCCCTCAAAGATTACGCGCACTTCTTTACTTTTATAGCTCGGCTAGTGGACTTGTATCGCAAGCAATCTCTAAAAGGTTTCGTTTATAGATTGGAATACCTTTTACAAGCCTATCCTATTTATTTTCCTAATGGTCTTCCTTTATAGATGGAATATCCCTTGCACACCAAAAGCCTAAGATAATCCTAGATAGATAATCCCCTTTATTGCTGAACTAATTGCCGAAAAAATCCGCGGAAGGGAGGCGGAGGCGCGGCGGGCCAAGACGCTGCCCGCCTCGGTGGCGGCGCTGCCATTGGTGCCCTCGCCTCGGGCGGCCTGTCCTTCTCGGCCCTACTTGGGTCATGACATCTCCCCTTTCTCCGACCGCACGCCCTCGACCGATGAAAGTCCATTTGGTCACACCCGGTGGCGGTCCCGTTACGCCTCGGCATGATGAGCTCAACTTGCAGTGATCAGCTTGCCATGCACCGGTTTCGAGGATCATGTTCTCCCGGTTCGGGCTGAGCAAACCCAAGAGGTAGTGTGTGCCCTCGGCGTAGACGCGGGTAGATGTGGCTGTGGACAAAGACGCCCTCGCTATGATGCCGTTCGCCGACGGCCGCGAAAGTAAGAGCTCTTTGGAATCCCCGCCAAGATGCCGATGCACCATGTTGCGAAGGCGGGTTTCCAGAACAAGAAGCGCCATTGGGCTGAGCGCTGACGAAGAGCTGAAGAAGGCGCCGTGATGGTGATGTCGCTGAACAGTAGGGAGGGTAGCAACCAAATTCAACATCGCACTGCATAGTGAAGGAGCCAACATCGGCATCGTGGAGGGAGATAGCCGGTGTGTGTGCCCCTCTTTAAGGCTATATAGTCATGTGGACGCTGTCGGCGGTGAGGAAGAGGCGGTCCATGCCGCCGGTGGAAGACGACGCGGGCCGACGCGGGTGGGCGCCGCGGGCCGTGATGCCGCTTCAATAGGATGGCGGTTTCGCGAAGCTTCGAATACGCCGGTGCAAATATGTAAGCGCCAAGGCGAGGGAAGTTCGCCGCTAACTCCCCTTGGAGTAGAGCCCGCAGTACTGTGAAAGGTAGCAGACGGCCGAGGTAGAAACGGCCGCCGAAGAGGAGGAGGCCGCCCTAACCGCCTGCTGGAGCTGCCGCGCGGGTGACGCCGAGGGCGACCGACGCAGATGCTGGTCCTCTAGTGCTCCTAATGTAGCCGCACGAAGACTCCAAAGTGGAAGTGTCATAGAGGTCCCAAGCGCGCCGCATGCCTTGAACGCTTCGCCCGGGAGGGAAGTGTCCCGACGCGGCGAAGATTCCGACCTGAGCAAGTCGTAGCTGGGCGCCCCACTCGCGAGGTGGTGCCGACGCGAATGTGCTCGGGTGGCCGCCGCGGGTAGTATCGAGTACGCGGCGCGGTGAAGTCCCACGCCACTGCAAGCTTGCCGCCATGCTGCATGCCAGCGATGATGTCGACGCCGCGCCTACATGCATGACGTAGAGGCGCCGATATGAAAAGTGCTGGCGCCACGCGTAGTGGTACGCCAGGTGGCAGCCCAAAGATGTCGGGCGGCGCCGGGTGCTGCTGGTGATCAAGACACGCGACCGGCCGAAGTCCGGAGGGCTCGGCTGTGGTCACTACACGGGGTCGATGTAGTTGTGCATTGCCCCGTGAAGTCGACGGCGATGTTGACGCTTTGTGCCTGAGATGATGCCGACGCAGGTATAAAGAATGAGCACCACGCATCGGGGAGTCGTGGTCCCCAAAGAGACCCCTGGTCGGCGCTTCCTCTTGACGCCCGCCAATGGAACGCCGTGGTCGTTGGTGTAGTCGCGGAAGATCGCGGATGTCGGCGAGGTGTTGCACTTGTGACCGCTGCAAACGTCCTCCGCCACGCTTGAAGCAGAGGCTGGCCTTGCATCGCTCCTCATCTCCTCCTGTCGTCACCGCTTAAAATGGCCGGAATCGATGTCGGTGTCGGCCGACGGGGTGGACGCTCGGGGTCGCCATCGTGGCAAGAGGCGCAGCGCCTTTGCCCCTCTCACAGGCCGCTTTTGCCGGGTTGTAGAGGATGGTGAGGCATCGCCAGACGCCTCTAGCTTGGTGAGACATGGTTGCCTCCATGTCCTCGTCCTGCATCTCGACGCCCATCTTGAGCTGCTCGCCTAATCCGCCGCGTAGATGTTCACCGCTACTTGTCATCGAGGTGTCCTACGCCGCACCACATGCCGTGAACGCCCCATGTACTCATCCCACGTGCCCGCCTTCCCTCAATTTATGCCAGCTCTCCAATGGATTCCGTGGCCGTGTACCGGTGTTGACATTTATTAAGTGCTAAAAGAATAAAAGAGATTCTCGCAGTTTACGTAACATCAATGTAGCTTTTTCCCTAGGGGAGTATTCTAGGGTATCGATCCATAGGAAGCTAATGGTAAAGAATTCTAATAACTCACAATCATGTATCTCGCTAACTTAGCAAACCAACTAGACCTAAGAGGGTAAGTGATAAATGATATATATACAAGACTATGAATACTAAAGCATAAGTAATCTTCTAATAATAACTAAAAGAATACTATGGTAAAATGAATAGCTTAGCTAATCAAGAGGATAAATCGGGAGGCAAAGGTTCCTAAATACTTCTCTAATACTTTGGTTCTAAGGTAATCAAGTATGGATAGATATAGCATAATAATACACACTTTGAGCAACAATACCTTTCCAACTCTCGAGAAAGACTAGGAAGAAGTAGTTGGGGAAGGTCGCCAAAAGCTCTACTTAACATCAACCCTAACGGGTGGATTGCAAAGGCCTAACAGAGTCAAGCCACCCCTCTAGGGCTACCACAACAACTAACCGGAGGATTGAGCCGCAACTCAGGTAACCTATAGTCTAAACACCAATGCCTATACTATAGATTACTACTCTAGCTACCTAGAATAACTAGAGACTCCAATACGAAAGTAAAGATCCCATGCAAATGATATAAATACTATACTAAACATATATATGGAAAGCATAAAAAGTAAATAGAGAAGATAAATATATAAAAAGCATGAATCTTATAGAGAAGACATACCATACCAAGACTTTCGTAACCGGAGCACAGCTCCTCAGCTTCTCCCTAACTCTTCAACTAGATCTAATCTATTACATTGAAGAGTCTAACCCTAGATCTACATTGAAGAGAGAGAGAGTTCCTCTACTTGGGATCCCTCTCTAATCAATGAGATGAGATAGCAATGAATTCCCGGGTTTCGTGGGGAGCCCCGCCATATAGCCCCATAGGATAAATCTCAAACTTGGATCAAACCGACTTGATTGATCTTGACTAGATCAACCCATAGGTCGGTTGTAGGAACATTCTAGAAGCCGGACATGTGGACCCACTACAGTGGCACGTAGGTGTGCTGCCCGGCCCCACCCTATATGGGGGTCTGCCCGCCTCCCATCTCAGCTTCATTCTTTCATCATTTGTACCGAATTTATACCAATGCCCTTTGATTTGGTCCTTCCGCTTTTTATTTCACCTTTTCGCTCGTTTTCCGGGCTATTTTCCGGAGTTCTCCTACAAAACTGAAAGTGTACACCAAAAACGCGGAAATTCATTAGTAATATTAATATTTATCTAGCATTGATCCTGTTTGATGGTTTAAAACATATAAAAAGTGGGTCAATAACTACCACAACACTAGGTTTAAGCGCCGCCTGACGACCGGGCTTAAGCTTGCCCAACTGGCCAACGGTTTTCTTCCGGGACAAAATTTCACCAAAAATTAATGCAGTTTCGGCCCCGTGAGATGATGTGAGGCGCACTAAACTTGCTCAGAGTCGGGCGCATCTGTCCCCCAAGAATTGCTCACAAAATTCTCAAACGCCATGGGAGGGGATCTTTGCTTGCCATCATACGCCGGAAGGACAGTCTTTGTGCATCGTAGATGCGGTAGGCCCGGGAAGGTGTCCACCAGAGGTGGGGTGGCGATGCGCCTCTAGTGCCGGGGCGCCCTCCGCGCTGGGCTTCTCGCTTCCCTGTGTACCACTTCATCATGTTCTCCGATCACCAGCCGTGGACTAGATCGCCGACGTAGTCGCTTGGCCATTGTTGGTGCTTTTAGCTGTAGCGCATTAGTCCGACAAGCTGCCACTGAAATACATTGTAGCACTTCACCCGAAGTGTTCGTATCGATTTCACAGGAACGTGGTGTTGTCGCCTGACTAGCTACCAGATGAAGATGGAAAGGGTAAACCCGGGTAGTGAGTTTTCCTACTACAACAGATTATCCTAAAGCCAAATTACTTCTTTTCTTATACATTCACGTAGCCACCGCTCTCCCCTGGGTTCTGCTAGAAGGGTCCGGCCTCCGTGACCAACAGACCACGACGTGGAGGAATACTAAGGTCAAACAGGTCTGTCACCACTACCTCACTACCACACTAGTGGACTGACGATAAACGAGGTGACTCAGAAGTTTAGACACCACGCTCTACACTATTTATCACGCACTCTAGCGTGCCGCCGTGAACATCCGGGTTCATCGAGTCCTCTACTAGAGCATCTGAATGATATGGTAAACAACGAATCAGAACGAAATTAAAGTAATAAACTCAAACTCAAAGATAATATCAGAATTAGAACACGGACCTCTTACTCCAAAACCGCAGAGGGATGATCCCTTAGAGGTACAAATGCGAGACGGGAGCTTCATTGTGTTCGAACTCCGTCTACCCGAGGCGTAGGGGTCGCTACTCCTCTCCTCCACACTTCCTCCCTCTCACTACCTTCTAATTTAACTTAGCTCTTCCTCTACTCCAATGTGCTAAGTGTGAGTGGTGGAGGGGGAGGTGTGAGTGAAACAATGAGTGAGTGAATGCTTGTGTGTGGGATGTGTGTGTGTTACAAGTGAGGGGGTGCCTCTTTATATAGTGGGAGAGGAGAAGTGAATGGAGTGGGCTCTCCTTGCTTCGGTAAGTCCTCTTGGCGGAACGAAACTTGCAATCCTTATGCAACCACCGCTAAGGAAGACCGGGTTCCAAAACCTCCAGAGAGTGTGCAGTGGCAAAATTTGACGCCGCCGCCTTTCGCATACTCGCTCTGTGCTTCTCGCCGCGCCTCTTTCTCCTCGCTTCTCGCTTTTGTCCTTCAAATGTTGGGGCCTATGATGGTGCATGGGCCAAATTGCAGCACGGGTTTGGTCCTCTTGATTGATCCGACTCCTTAGCGCCTTTATTAATACGCTTTCTAATTTATTTGACGACTTTTTGTACCCGCTGTCACCTTATACCCGCAAAACATAATTTCTAATACAAGTGGAACTAGGTTAGAAGTAAAGGTATATGTAAATATGTTTGCCCCTTTCTCATGAATTGGATAAAGGTCGCGTGTATAATATACCGGGAGCAATGACCGCCAACAAGTCGCTTAACCTTTGCTCGCCCGAGCAAATAGCTAAGTGTTTGGTTGTTGATCAGTGAGTTGCTCAGAATGCTTCTATATATTTCCAAAATGTGCCTCATGCCTCTATAATAAAAGTATTCTTCCGCTGCTTTAAATAAATTCGGCATTTTATCTATCCTTGTTTACTTAAATCAGTATGGGGCTTCTATAAGTAACATTCTCCAAACCTGGGTTATTGCAAGATAGAACGGTAAGCCATAGAAACACTAGTCATTCATTCTTTGATTGGATCATTCATGCGAGAGATTTCGTGAATGATTCCTTTTAAATTCATCCTGTGTGTGCAAACTATAAGGAGAAACAAGTCATAAAGCCTTGGATCAAGCATGTGCAAGTGAAATTTTATTTCTTTTGATAAGGTAGTATGGGCTTTGGCTCTTATTTTCTGTTTAGAGCAGTGGCCTCTACTGACCGACACTTTGTCCATTATTCTTCTCTCTCTTCTATAGAGGCTGCATCGGGCACCCATTGTTTTATGGACACACGCCCATCTAGCTTAGCCCATAACCTGGCTGGCAATGTGAATGTGAATCTTCATCAAAAGCATATGATGGCCAGTGTGTCTCACATAGGCTATCATGAGAATTTTGATTATTATGAATTTTGAAATTATTCTCCTAATGATGAATCTCTTAGAACAAAATCATGTAAGAGATTCTTATTTTTACCATATCATATCCGGCAATAGCTTTATAGAAGAATCATGTGTTTGCATACCCACAAATCATTAAGTTTTAGGACAAGACAGTTAAGCCAATAAACTTAAAACATTGGGGAATACAATGTTACTTAACTAGGTGCAAATTGAACTATAGACAGAGCAACTATTCATCATTTCAACTTCGTGAGAAATTAAGCATCCTATACTACATATTGGAGTGGAATCATATTTTCTTGTTCTTTTTCATTTTTTAAAGGAAATGAAAAATGAAAAACTAAGAGATAAAATAATAAAATGATAGGGGAGGTAGGTACTTACCTCGCGGGGGTCCTCCCCAAGCTAGCTGGATGGCCTATGGGTTTCCCCATCTCTACCTTGTCGTAACATTGGCCCCTAATAAAATGGGTGCATCGTGGAAAACCC